>JAPMUY010000130.1:32500-97500 GCA_026901105.3 Galaxias olidus | reverse complement strand
GATGCCTGAAGCCTGTACCGCCTTTGTGACATGAAGGTATATTCCCATGGCGCCGGTTACCGTGCTGTTGACAGGCAGATCTTTTTTATTCCTGTCATAACCAATGAAAGTCCCACTTCTTTTCCTCAGCTTTCATCTCATGGTGGCTTGAGAGAGTCTGATGTAGATATAGGTCGAAAAGGAAGGCAGTTTAAGAGAGGAGGAGGGGAGGAGTGGAGGAGCAGTGGAGGAGAGGAGGAGGGGAGAGGAGAGGAAGAGGAGAGAAGGAGAGGAGGGGAAAGGAGAGGAGGAGGGCAGAGGAGGAGAGGAGAGGAGACTGTGTTGATCAGACATGGGGGACGTTCTCTGACACCAGTGGCAACGCTATGCATGATGGGTAGAGAGGACCCACACTGTGATTACCTCAGGAAATGTGTTGTTCCCGTTACCCTGGGAGACTGAAATGTGTCGTTCCCGTTACCCTGGGAGACTGAAATGTATCGTTTCCGTTACCCTGGGAGACTGAAATGTGTCGTTCCCGTTACCCTGGGAGACTGAAATGTATCGTTTCCGTTACCCTGGGAGACTGAAATGTGTCGTTTCCGTTACCCTGGGAGACTGAAATGTGTCGTTCCCGTTACCCTGGGAGACTGAAATGTGTCGTTCCCGTTACCCTGGGAGACTGAAATGTATCGTTTCCCGTTACCCTGGGAGACTGAAATGTGTTGTTCCCGTTACCCTGGGAGACTGAAATGTGTCGTTCCCGTTACCCTGGGAGACTGAAATGTATCGTTTCCGTTACCCTGGGAGACTGCCCCGTCCTGGACAGTACTGGGCTTCCCGTAGACAAAGTCTGGGCCAGGATACCTTAGCCCTCTGGTCCGACTCCTGCCCAGCGACGGCTGCACACACACACACACACACACACACACACACACACACACACACACACGGAAATGAACAGAGTTAGTGAGCTAGTGCGTGTGTTCTTGTAAGAGTGACAGACAACCCCCCAGGTGAGTAAATATGAATATTGTAATTGCCCTTATCTTTAGCACTATGTTAATCTGCACATATTTCACACACACACACACACACACACACACACACACACACACACACACGCGCGCGCGTACACACACACTGTACACATACACACACTGTACACACACATTCTACACATATACACGCACACACACTGTACACATACACAGCTGCTCTGCAAAGAGGGGAGAAGGGAGGCTGTCTAATTAGTGCTAAACCAGCTTCTTATTGTAGGTCCCAACCTCAAACTATAACAAAAGACCTGTGTGTGTGTGTGTGTGTGTGTGTGTGTGTGTGTGTGTGTGTGTGTGTGTGTGTGTGTGTGTGTGTGTGTGTGTGTGTGTGTGTGTGTGTGTGTGTGTGTGTGTGTGTGTGTGTGTGTGTGTGTGTGTGTGTGTGTGTGTGTGTGTGTGTGTGTGTGTGTGTGTGCGCGTAGGAGCGGACACGCAGATCGTACTGTAGAACACCAATCACATTAGATCACAGAACCTGTGTCTCTTGATCATCTTCAAAGATATGATCTGTGCAAACACATGGGCAATGAGGCGGTTGATATTACCATTATATTTGATATGAACAATACAAGATGACACTTATGAAACCTTGTCAACAAACATGTTTCTACCTCTTGTTAATATCAAGCAGCACACACGATAGACCACACTTCATCAAATACAGTCTATCACTAAAACAACAGTAATAAAGAGTACATTCAACTGCCCTGTAGTGCCCTGGTCTCAATACTCTATCATTGTGTTCCAAAGACCAGCACACCAAATTGTTATACCTTTCTTGAGTCCATGTGGCTTAAGATTAATTTAGAAGTTAAGAAGTTAATTTAACTACACAACGGTTTGAAAATAAAGCAGAAAGCAGAACAAAGGAGTAGAGTGCAGAAACATTGATTCTTTAAAAGTATGCAATGTGTCAAATATTTTCAAAACATAATTTACAGACCGAATGTATTTCACTTTAATGATCGATGACTGACGGACACATCTGATTCATATTATGTACAAATCCTTATTTCTCTACAGCTGCTATACGTGCGTGCACACACACACACACACAAACTATTTTAGGTGGAAACACAGCTAAACAGAGCAGATCAGAGATAGGGAAAAACAAAAAGGAATCTTAGAGAGCAGAAAGAAACAGACCAGAAACAGACTGTAACATATGCCGTCCTATTGTTACTATGAGACTAGTGTAGCCTAGCAACACAATGGGATATGCATAAATATATCCAAGCCCATGTGTTCTTCATCGCCATAGGAATTTAACTACCATAATCCTATTTTCTGCTTTAGACAGGCCATCAGTGTGGGGGACAGACGTTAGTGTGAGGGGCAATGCTAGGCACATGTTTGAATAATCCCTCACTCAAAAGAGAGATGGAGGGAGGGAGAAAAGACCAGTGTCCTGTCACAAAGTTGTAAGCACGGCTGTGGGAGTCCGTACTGTTGAAATCAAGACCAAAGAACAAGAGCAGAGGCAGAGTGGTGAGCTGTAGGGAGTCTTGGCCAGGCGTTTAGCCCACAGCAGGGCCTCCAAATCAGGCCTGTGTGCAGGACGACGGAGTGGGGTGTAGGGGTGGGGGTGGTGGGCCTGGACGAGCACAGCTAGACTGGGAGGAGATTTAACATAATGATGATCCTGGATCAGCTACCCGTCCCTGATTTCTTTCTCTCCGTTTCTGTAGTTCCCTTTCTCTAGTTTCCCTTGCACCCATCTCGTTTGCCTCGTTATTTGCAGCAGTCTTAATCATGTCTACAGAAGGGGCACAGAGCTGACCTGAGCCATGGATTTGTTAGCTAGAGAAGAGCTGAACACAGACAGAGAGGGGCTGGAGCCTTATAAAACCAGAGAGGGGCTGCAGCCTTATAAAACCGGCATTAGAACAGTTTAGACTCAAGCGTGGCTCTGATGGGATGGTTGGCTTCTTACTGTGACACCTTGCTACTGCTGTTGTGTGATGATTCTAACTAGCAGACCTGTGACTGCTCCATTGGGATGCTCTAGTGACACTCATGGTATGAAAACAAGTGTGAGGACTAAACTCTTAACAACATTGGTTTAAATGGAACAAATCACTTATAAGACATTCTAGCCTAGGTCTAAATCATTAAAGTGAGTGTCTATATGCTTTCTACACAGACTGTGCAGTGTGTGATTTGACGGGGGGATGGGGGGCTCTGGTCTTTCTGTCCCTGGTACTGCAATGAAATATCCCCGGCAGGGATACATACCCTCAATAGTGATTTGGTTAGTGACCTGTTAAAAGTTGAATTAAAATAAATTAAATTAAATTAAAGAATTTTTGCTCCAAGAATAACAATAGGTAAAATCACCCAACACGTATCAGTACAACAAACGACAGAACAAATACCTGGAATGGATTTTAGTTGAACTGGTGGTGGATAAATAAGTATGACTGTATAAATGGTAAAATATCTGACCAGGTGTATAATAATAATAAGTTTATTTATATAGCGCCTTTCAAAACAGGGTTACAAGCTGCTTTACAATAAATATAGCAATAAAAAGAGGAAGGTCTCACCTTGGCCAAAAGTGGATTGGCCAGCATGGAACTTCTGACCACGCCCACGCGATGAGAGTGCTCCATCCTTTCACGGATGATGATTTTGCCCTTGCAAAAAGCGGAGAGACAAAAACAGTCAACTAAACCGCCTCAGATGGTGTAAATAAGCATGGGCATGACGGGTATTTACAGAACAACATTTATTTATGTAATACGCCTAGTTAAAGCTCTGACGGGCTAAGATTTTATCCAATCTGGAATAAGACAAGAAAAAAAGTTGGGGCGGAAACACAAAAGCAGTCTTAATTGAAGTTGTAGCTAATGTGAAACAGAGTGGCCAAGTGATCCAAATGTCGGAGAAATATTTGGGGAAAAAACAACTAAAAATATTAAAATCTCCGTAACGTTCATAGTCTCAAATTAATATAAATAATCATAATAATAATTTAATTTATTTACATAGCGCCTTTCTGACACCCAAAGGCGCTTCACAACATGGATAACATGACAAAATAAACAATGAAACAGAAACAGGTAGAACGGACAGAGAGCAACAACACCTCTAACTAAGTGTATCAAAAGGACAGTATATCAATAGAAAAATAGGACCGGTGTTCTGAAATTCTGAGCCTCCCCCTCAGGATGGGCTACCTTCGAAAACTGCGCATGAGCATTTACTTGGTAGCGCATTCTGAGTTGTAAGTTCTCCCTGTCAAAATGGGCTACCAGGGCTTTACTGTGTTAAAAAGTATGAATTTACTTCAAAACACAGCGTAGCGCATTCTGAGCAGTCATTTCTCCCTGTCAAAATGGGCTGCAGCGCTTTAATGCGTTCAAAAGTATGCATTTACTTCTTCAAAATCACAGGGTAGCGCATTCTTAGCAGTAATTTCTCCCTTTCAGAATGGGCTACCTCATACTATTCAATTGAGGTAGCCCATTTGGAGGGGAGGCAACATTTTTCAGTTGTATTTGTTTAAAATTTTCAGTTGTATTTGATAATATGTAATACCGGGAAGCCCATTCTGAGGGGAGGCTCAGAATTTCAGAACACCGGCTTCTAAACAGAGTTAATTAGGGGATGCTAGAGTGAAAAGAATGGTTTAAATGTGGGTTGAAAGATTGATTGCTAGTTGGAATTACGAATTAGATCAAATTTCAAAGATTAAATCAATGGAATATCCACTTCTAATGTGACATTAAAAGCGGCTTGCACTTTACTGTAAAATGCCTGATTCATAGATGCCCTGGTTAGACAACGCTTACACGATTTACATTTCTTTATCAATCCATAAACTCGTATATAATGCATATTTCATGGTAGTTTCGAAATAAATGTGTTTATTTTGTTCTTGACAGAGAATCCTAGGAAATAACTCGTACCTTGTTTTCCTGTGGATGAGCTCAGGTTGCTATGGAAACGGAACGCTAAACACCATCACAGGCTATGCAATATTAGCTAGCTAATCAACCATTTAACGTTACATTTTGAACGTAGATAACAAACAAGCAACGTGAGGCGCATCAAAATGTCAAAATTCTAAAGCGAATGAAATGATAATTGTATTAAAAATATATTGGAATGCACTCTTTCGGTTTTTGAAACTTACTCTCTGTTGTCGATCCTTCCCCGCCTGACCATAGATGGCACTACTCTCTCCGAGCGAGTTGCCGTTTCCCCGCGCATGCGCTGAGGCACACATTTTTGGATACTTTTGTCGCTCATGTGTTGCTCGATGTAGCCGCGTGTGTTGTGTTTACATACCATCATTATCCGTCTTATATTTCGCAAGTAAATACAATGTTTGAGTAATGTGGTTAATATGTAAACAACAGTTCAATTGGGGTGCCTTACACACAGCAGTTGCAAATTATTGATGTTAAGTAGTGTTAGCCACGGGGCGCTGTTAGCGAACGTTAGCTACGGAGCTCAGTTATCTCTTGTTGCTATCTGAGCATTGTTGGCAAGGCCTAGCGCTTTAATGAGCAACATTTATGTTTTACTGTGCTAAGGTAATTAACTGATCCAAGCACTCATAGATTGTACAGCTGCAATAGGAGGAATAATAAGCGCCATGGGGAAGAAGAGGAGGGACAGTTCTATCCTCGTTGAGGTATCTCCCACTTCCTCGCTGATGTTTGGTGGGACACTTGTGGAAAGAGACACACCATGGAAAAAAATCAAGAGAAGAAAGACGAGAGCCAGTGAAGTGCCAGCTGATGAGTGCGCGCCCATTGACTTCGGAGATATTCCGGATGGCGATGCAGGTCCCAGTTGGACGGAACCATTGAGCGTTGCTTCGGAGGAGGAACAGAACCATGAGGAGCATAACCATGGAGTCAAGAAGAAGAAGAAAGCGAAGAGCAAAGTCAAGCAGCCTGAACCGGAAGTAGAGGTTGTTACTGAAACAGCGGGGATAGCGGTAATACTAGACAAGAAAAGAAAGAAAAGGGTAAAAAATCTAGAGAAGCTGTTAAATATAGAAAGGGAGAGGCAGCTACAGGGAGGAGAGGAAGAAGGAAGTGTTAATATGGAAAAGGATCAGGGAGATGTGGTGATAGTAGAGGATTCTGATAGTGTTAGCTTAGAAGATGAACAGAAGAGGAAGAAAAACGAGAAATCAGATCGACAGCAACTTGAGTCTACAATGGAGTCAGACATGTCCGTTGTTAAGGAAGCCGGAGACACCAGGAAGAGAAAGAAACACGTACGATTGAGTGTTGCTATGGTAACTACAGAGAGCAACATGACAGCCAATCACATGGAAAAAACCTTGGAGCCCAACTTTGATGCAGCCGAGTTGGAAACAGCAGAAGCACGAAGAAAAAATAAAAAGAAGACGAAGAAAAAGAAGAATGATGATAAAAGTACGCTTGAGCCTCCTGCCACACCTCAAACAGCAACCACTGAAGAAGTTGTAGTTGTAAGTCTAGAGGATGAAAAGATAAAAAGAAAGAGGGCAAAAACAAAGAGTGGAGGAAATGTAGCAGTTGAGGAGGAAGAGATGGAAAGCAGAGAGAAGAAGAGGAAGAAACAGGGGAGCGGAGGAGGAGTGGAGGAACGACGGGACAGAGAAACACAGCATGGCGGCTTGAAGAAGAGGGGTGTGAAGACTGGAGAGCCTTTGTGAGTACCTCTGTTCTTCTCCTCAGAGATGTTGTTAGACATTATTAAGTAGTAGGCAGGTCAGACCTAATCAGCTTCATGTAGACACAACAGGGGCCCTATAACACAGTCGCAAAGAAAATTGAGCTGTGTAGCATTTTATAACAGTTTGAATAGACACAAATGTACATTTTTTGTTGCTTGGAGTCTTCTAAACAGCTTAGGTCTTATTTCTTAAAAAATCTCCAACTTAAAGCTGATTCATAGAGACAATATTATTTTATATCTAAAGATTCAAGGATTAAAATAGGTATTATTTTATATCTAAGGATTCAAGCACATATTCTTAAACTCCTGACAATTAAACCTGTCTAGCATTAATAAGATCATTTTGTCATTTTAGACCTCACCACAGCGCGAAGATCGAGGGCAGAAAATCACCCTTGAGGGTTAAATCGGGGTTGGAAAGTTTAAAAGCCTAAATTCTGAGCCCTTCCCGTAATATTTTACGGTCAAACTTTGACTCATTTTCAAGACTACACCTCTTGATACATGAGTTAGAGCCACGGCTCCGAGCGGTCATAACCAAAGTACTTAAAATGTGTTTGAAATACTTCCCCAAAATACAGCCGTTGCTGGAGAGCTTTTTACGTGATGTAGGAGGACTTCTCATTGAGGAGTGATCCAAATATCAAATAAATCACTGGGTGGAAATTAGAGCTGGGTACCGGCACTGACCTCCCAATTCAATTAGATTTAGATCAAATTCAATGTCAATAAATTGAATAGAGAATTACAATTCCACGATTCCTTATAAAATATTCAAGAAACTGATTATTTTAACTGCACAGGGAACCATTTAATTTATAATGTGGTGAATTACAGAACGTATGAATGGGAAACACTGACAACTGGGCTCTAACATTTTGACTTTAAAAACCTTTTTATTAACATCCAACAGATTCACCACAGTGCTTTAAAATCTAAAATAGTGTTTCTTCCCTGTCCTCCATTCACTTTAAACCCTATAATAGGGTCACTATTTAACAGGAGACTGCATTCTCTTAACCCTCTGAACCCCAAGCCATTTCTGGGTGTTTTGTGACAGAACCGTTCTGTGCACATAATCGGTTTGTAACATAACATTTTAAACATGTAAAAACAAACAAACTAAATAAGAGTTTTTTTTCCATAAACACATTTTTTATGTATCCCAGTATAGTATTATTAATAGCTCTATACTATAATATTTTATATAACATACGTAGCAGCATACGTGTTGTTGGCCTCAAATAAACACAGAGAAGTCCCGTAAATGTAATCTTCTTATCAAAGTTAATAGCAGAATCCATACATGACAGATTTATAATTTACTAAAGGAGTAGTTGACAGAAAAAAAAGTTTGAACTATCCTACACATCCAATGATTGTATCCCCTCCACTATCCTCACAAATCCGACTATAACACGTTGGTGAAAGCAACAAACTGTTTTCGTCTTTGGTAATTTCTAGGAAAGGTAATGTCTTTCTACACTAAGAGCCTAGGTAATGTCTACGAAAGGTAATGTCTTTCTGCACTGTAAGAGCCCAGGTAATGTCTATGAAAGGTAATGTCTTTCTGCACTGTAATAGCCTAGGTAATGTCTAGGAAAGGTAATGTCTTTCTGTATCGTAAGAGCCTTGGTAATGTCTAGGAAAGGTAATGTCTTTCTGCACTGTAATAGCCTAGGTAATGTCTAGGAAAGGTAATGTCTTTCTGTATCGTAAGAGCCTTGGTAATGTCTAGGAAAGGTAATGTCTTTCTGAGCTGTGTGACTAATTAGAGTTGGTTCACGACAGAAAAACAATAATGTGAGACATTTTTAATACACGTCCTCTATACCTAACAACATATCTGTGATAAATATGAAGATTTGATTATGTCGCTATAAATTAAAATGATGTGTCTGTGCATGCCTTTAGCAAGCAAACGTTAGACAGCCATGTTGGGAGCTTATCAGCTTGGTCTCTTTGATCTTTTGAAACATTATATGAAATACACCAGCACATGTTAAAACGTAGCATGCATGAATGGATAAAAATATGTGTGTTACTGTAAGAAACGCCTTGTCAAATATTGAAGTAAATTATATTATGAATTGCAGGGTCATATTTGTGTCTGACCTCTGACCTGTTCTGTTCAAATAAACTGAGAATCCTTTCCAGTCGTTTATATTTTAGGCTTTGTGGAATTTCATAAAAACTTCAAATTAAAATACACAATCGTACAAAACTGACTATTTATTTCTGCTTTTCAGAGTACCTGAGATTTCACATAGCAGTAAGAGAGCAAACAGCGACCCCAGAACGAGCTGCAGTAAAATGCAGTCACGCTTCGGCAATATCAAGCTGAGGCAGTGTGATGCTCTAGGTGTTCAATTAAAGGACTTGTCAAGTGATAAATCTGTAAAGCTTGATGTTAATCTGTTGACCAACAGGTTAATGGTGGAGATACATACTTTTCTTAAAGACACAATAACAAGGGAATATAGCAAAGATCAATGCCTTTTAGATATCATTTGCCATAACTTTGTGTTCCAGTTAAATGCAGATGAAGACAAAGTGGCCTACGGTAGACGCCTCGGCGCGTTAGTTAGGAGGGTCAGATGTAAGAGGGTTAAGTTAAGGTCCAGTGACAGAGAGAGTTATGAAAAATGTGTCTTTGTTTTACCATGCCACAGAGGTACCAGAGACACAACGTAAGTGAACATTCTGAAGAGAGGAGTTAAGACCTCAAATGTGTCTATGGTAGAGGCTGTAGTTAGGGTTAGTCAGACTATGGTAGAGGCTGTAGTTAGGGAGGCTGTAGTTAGTGTTAGTCAGACTATGATAGAGGCTGTAGTTAGTGTTAGTCAGACTATGATAGAGGCTGTAGTTAGGGTTAGTCAGACTATGATAGAGGCTGTAGTTAGGGTTAGTCAGACTATGATAGAGGCTGTAGAGGGTTAGTCAGACTGATAGTTAGTTAGGGTTAGTCAGACTATGATAGAGGCTGTAGTTAGTGTTAGTCAGACTATGATAGAGGCTGTAGTTAGTGTTAGTCAGACTATGATAGAGGCTGTAGTTAGTGTTAGTCAGACTATGATAGAGGCTGTAGTTAGTGTTAGTCAGACTATGATAGAGGCTGTAGTTAGTGTTAGTCAGACTATGATAGAGGCTGTAGTTAGTGTTAGTCAGACTATGATAGAGGCTGTAGTTAGGTTAGTCAGACTATGATAGAGGCTGTAGTTAGTGTTAGTCAGACGATAGAGGCTGTAGTTAGTGTTAGTCAGACTATGATAGAGGCTGTAGTTAGGTCAGACTATGATAGAGGCTGTAGTTAGTGTTAGTCAGACTATGGTAGAGGCTGTAGTTAGTGTTAGTCAGACTATGATAGAGGCTGTAGTTAGGTTAGTCAGACTATGTGTAGTTAGTGTTAGTCAGACTATGATAGAGGCTGTAGTTAGTGTCAGACTATGATAGAGGCTGTAGTTAGTGTTAGTCAGACTATGGTAGAGGCTGTAGTTAGTGTTAGTCAGACTATGATAGAGGCTGTAGTTAGTGTTAGTCAGACTATGGTAGAGGCTGTAGTTAGGGTTAGTCAGACTATGATAGAGGCTGTAGTTAGGGTTAGTCAGACTATGATAGAGGCTGTAGTTAGTGTTAGTCAGACTATGATAGAGGCTGTAGTTAGTGTTAGTCAGACTATGATAGAGGCTGTAGTTAGTGTTAGTCAGACTATGATAGAGGCTGTAGTTAGTGTTAGTCAGACTATGATAGAGGCTGTAGTTAGAGGCTGTTAGTCAGACTATGATAGAGGCTGTCGTTAGTGTTAGTCAGACTATGATAGAGGCTGTAGTTAGTTAGGGTGTCAGACTAGATAGAGGCTGTAGTTAGTGTTAGTCTATGATAGAGGCTGTAGTTAGTGTTAGTCAGACTATGATAGAGGCTGTAGTTAGGGTTAGTCAGACTATGATAGAGGCTGTAGTTAGGGTTAGTCAGACTATGATAGAGGCTGTAGTTAGTGTTAGTCAGACTATGATAGAGGCTGTAGTTAGTGTTAGTCAGACTATGATAGAGGCTGTAGTTAGTGTTAGTCAGACTATGATAGAGGCTGTAGTTAGGGTTAGTCAGACTATGATAGAGGCTGTAGTTAGTGTTAGTCAGACTATGATAGAGGCTGTAGTTAGGGTTAGTCAGACTATGATAGAGGCTGTAGTTAGTGTTAGTCAGACTATGATAGAGGCTGTAGTTAGTGTTAGTCAGACTATGATAGAGGCTGTAGTTAGGACTATGTCAGACTATGATAGAGGCTGTAGTTAGTGTTAGTCAGACTATGATAGAGGCTGTAGTTAGTGTTAGTCAGACTATGATAGAGGCTGTAGTTAGTGTTAGTCAGACTATGATAGAGGCTGTAGTTAGTGTTAAAGTCAGACTATGATAGAGGCTGTAGTTAGGGTTGATAGAGGCTGTAGTTAGGGTTAGTCAGACTATGATAGAGGCTGTAGTTAGTGTTAGTCAGACTATGATAGAGGCTGTAGTTAGGGTTAGTCAGACTATGATAGAGGCTGTAGTTAGGGTTAGTCAGACTATGATAGAGGCTGTAGTTAGTGTTAGTCAGACTATGATAGAGGCTGTAGTTAGTGTTAGTCAGACTATGATAGAGGCTGTAGTTAGTAGTCAGACTATGATAGAGGCTGTAGTTAGTGTTAGTCAGACTATGATAGAGGCTAGAGGGTTAGTCAGACTATGTAGAGGCTTAGTTAGTTAGTCAGACTATGATAGAGGCTGTAGTTAGGGTTAGTCAGACTATGATAGAGGCTGTAGTTAGGGTTAGTCAGACTAGGATAGAGGCTGTAGTTAGTTAGTCAGACTATGATAGAGGCTGTAGTTAGTGTTAGTCAGACTATGATAGAGGCTGTAGTTAGTGTTAGTCAGACTATGATTGAGGCTGTAGTTAGTGTTAAAGTCAGACTATGATAGAGGCTGTAGTTAGGGTTAGTCAGACTATGATAGAGGCTGTAGTTAGGGTTAGTCAGACTATGATAGAGGCTGTAGTTAGGGTTAGTCAGACTATGATAGAGGCTGTAGTTAGGGTTAGTCAGACTATGATAGAGGCTGTAGCAGGGCTTTCCACAAGATATGTAGTAGCCAGCCAGCCGTAGAAGGTAGCCAGCTACACTACGCCAATTCCTGACTGATCAGAGCTTTTGTAATTAAGAATCAGGAGACCATTTATTTATTGAAACCTTCACTAAGGTTTATCAAGCTTATGCATTGGTTCTAAATTAAATTAATGAAATAAACATTTGCCAAATTAGCATACTATGTAGCTATACTATATAGTTAGCTAGCTTGTTTTACACCGATTTCAAAGTTAGCAAACTTCAGCCAATTTCAGGGCTGAATTAGTTACGATATCCTACCTCAAAGACAAGTGGTAAAAAAATATAGGCTGTGAAAAGTCTTTCTATAATAACTGTCCTTCATGCCTTGATGGATCGATCACCTCAGGATAGGCGAGTCAATCTCCAAATTAATCCATTCAGCTTTCATATCAGGTTTTGCACGTAACCTTTCAATGACAGAAACTTGACTCTTGTCAAAGCAACTGGCAAACGAGCGAGCTAACCTCAAGCCTGTCCCGACTATGCTAAAGTTCGCTAAAGACATAGGAAGTTTGTTTATAGTTCCTCTAGTCTATCATCATGCTCGCATTGTTTTGAAGCGGAGGCTCGTGGTTGTAAATTTACGTGCATAGAAAATAGCAACTTGTTAATAAAAATATACAAATATACAATTAAGTAGCCGGCTGGACTTAATTGAGTAGTCGGCTGTTTGGGCAGCAGCCGACGCTTGTGGAAAGCTCTGCTGTAGTAAGTGTTAAAGTCAGACTAGGTTAGTGTTAAAGTCAGACTAGGTTAGGGTTAAAGTCAGACTAGGTTAGGGTTAAAGTCAGACTAGGTTGGGGTTAAAGTCAGACTAGGTTAGGGTTGGGGTTAAAGTCAGACTAGGTTAGGGTTGGGGTTAAAGTCAGACTAGGTTAGGGTTAGTTAGACTAGGTTAGAGGCTGTAGTTGGTGTTAGTGTTAAAGTCAGACTAGGTTAGGGTTAGTGTTAAAGTCAGACAAGGTTAGTGTTAAAATCAGATTAGGTTAGGGTTAAAGTCAGATTAGGTTAGGGTTAGGCAGGTAGAAAGGCAGGGGACTTAAACAACATGAGGCTGATGTAAAGTGGTTAGTGGGCTCCGGTCAAAGTTCACAAAGTGAGAATGAGAAGCTGTCATAACAGAAAACCATCTGAAGCACAGACTCATTTGGAATAGACCCAATAGGAAATGGATGTGCTAATAGTTTGTCCAAAATAAGAACCCTGCAGGTCAAGAATGGTTGTGAAGCTAAACGGTATAATCTCAGTGAGCAGCTTGACCAATGAAAAGGCACACGCTTGTCTTTATTTGATCACTGTCACTTAAACCAAACGTGGTGCATAATTTCCTTATTGTAAAATGTTTGTATATGACCTTTGAAATACTTTCCATTCCTGTATAAATATAAATCAGAGACTGGTTTCCACAAATAAAAAATATTTATATTAACAAAACTATTGCTTTTGTTGTTTTCCTTAATTGTTGTTATTTAATTCAATAATGTAATTGTTTAGTATGGATACTGAAATCAGAGCTGGCCACGATCCACAGGTTTGGATTTCTGCAACGTCTCCTCGTGATTTAAGTCTTGGTCCAAGCAGCATGGATGGTTTATGCTAGTGCACTGGCTTATTACATCTATAAATTAATCATCATTAGACAAGTTCACTTTACAACAGAACCAGGTGTATAATCATATTGTACTGTGGTCTTATTTGTAGACATCATCAGTTTCTTTAATACAACTGTGAGTCCCAGATGGTGTGACACCTTAGCGGTTTTCAGAGTACAAATAGTCAACATTGTTCACTTCATTTTGGTAAACAATTACATAAAATGTAAAGGCCATGGGTTTCCTCAGGTATCTATCGCTAAATATCCAACAATACTCTCACAATGACAAAGTACACAAATACCAAAGTGGGCCCTAGGATGGTCATGCTATACAGACGGCATATGTCTGCACGGAAGTGACATCCCCATACACTTTAATATCCTTCTTTCAATAATAAAACTGGCAATTTCTTCATTCGTTTTTTTTAAGAAACATTTATTAAATAACAATAGATTGGAAAATAACACCGTTTTATGACTTATTTAAAAAAAATTTTTTTTTTTAAATGTGGTTGCCCTACCTAGTTATAATGCCTAAATGACTATGTATGTACAGTGCCTTGCAAAAGTATTCACCCCCCTTGGCTTGTTACTTATTTTGTTACATTACAACCTGTAATTTAAATGTTTTTTTAATCTGAATTTTACGTGATGGATCTGCACAAAATAGTCTAAATTGGTGAAGTGAAATGAGAAAAAAATATATATTACAAATTATTTTTAAAAATAAAAATCTGGAAATTGGCATGTGCATATGTATTCACCCCCTTTGCTATGAAGCCCCTCAAAAGTTCTGGTGCAACCAATTACCTTCAGAAGTAACATAATTAGTGAAATGAAGTCCACCTGTGTGTAATCTAAGTGTCACATGATCTGTCAGTATAAACACACCTTTTCTGAAAGGTCCCAGAGGCTGCAACACCACTAAGCAAGAGGCATCACACCATGAAGACCAAGGAGCTCTCCAAGCAAGTCAGGGACAAAGTTGTTGAGAAGTACTAGTCAGGGTTGGGTTATAAAAAAATATCCAAATCTTTGATGATCCCCCGGAGCACCATCAAATCCATCATCTTCAAATGGAAAGAACATGGTACCACAACAAACCTGCCAAGAGAGGGCCGCACACCAAAACTCACAGACCGACCAAAGGTAACCCTAAAGGAGCTGCAGAGTTCCACAGCAGAGACTGGTGTATCTGCGCATGGGACCACAATAGGCCGTACACTCCATAGAGCTGGGCTTTATGGAAGAGTGGCCAGAAAAAAGCCATTACTTAGTGTTAAAAATAAGATGGCACGTTTGGAGTTTGCCAAAAGGCATGTGGGCGACTCCCCAAATGTATGGAGGAAGGTGCTCTGGTCAGATGAGACTAAAATTGAACTTTTCGGCCACCAAGGAAAACGCTATGTAAGGCGCAAACCCAACACATCCCATCACCCCAAGAACACCATCCCCACAGTGAAACATGGTGGTGGCAGCATCATGCAGTGGGGATGTTTTTCAGCAGCAGGGACTGGGAAACTGATTTGAGTCGAGGGAAAGATGGATGGTGCTAAATACAGGGATATTCTTGAGCAAAACCTGTTTCAGTCTGCCTGTGATTTGAGACTGGGACGGAGGTTCACCTTCCAGCAGGACAATGACCCGAAGCATACTGCTAAAGCGACACTCGAGTGGTTTAAGGGGAAACATTTAAATGTGTTGGAATGGCCTTGTCAAAGCCCAGATCTCAATCCAATTGAGAATCTGTGGTCAGTCTTGAAGATTGCTGTTCACAAGCGGAAACCATCCAACATGAAAGAGCTGGAGCAGTTTTACCTTGAGGAATGGGCAAAAATCCCAGTGGCAAGATGTGGCAAGCTCATAGAGACTTATCCAAAGCGACTTGCAGCTGTAATTGCCGTAAAAGGTGGCTCTACAAAGTACTGACTTTAGGGGGGTGGATAGTTATGCACGCTGAAGTTTTCTGTTATTTTGTCCTATTTGTTGTTTACCTTCACAATAAAAAAAAAATCACATCTTCAAACTTGTAGGCATGTTCTGTGGATAAAATGATCCAAACCTTCAAACAATCCGTTCTAATTCCAGGTTGTGACGCAACAAAACATGAAAAATGCCAAGGGGGGTGAATACTTTTGCAAGGCACTGTATATAACAGTATTTTATAATGCTGTTTGTATATATCATTATGTTATAATGCTGTTGTATGTATATAACAGTATGTTATATTGCTGTTGCATGTATATATGTGTTTATGTTATTCCGTAGCTGTGAGCGCGATGTGAAGGAGCTGAAGGAGTTCATCCCCACCATCATGTCCAAGTCTCCTCAAGTCATCCATAAGATGCTCAAATATGACCTGGACAGATTCCGCAACTTCAAAAAACAAGGTACATTTAAACACACATACACACACGCAGCTGCTGGAGTCAAGAGCATCTTACAGTAATGGTAGCTGTGGTCTCCGTGGTGACGCGTAATGGTAGCTGTGGTCTCCATGGTGACGTGTAACGGTAGCTGTGGTCTCCATGGTGACGCGTAACGGTAGCTGTGGTCTCCATGGTGACGTGTAACGGTAGCTGTGGTCTCCGTGGTGACGTGTCTCCTCTCAGGCTTTGCCCTCCGTAAGGGACGTGTGTGTGGTCTCCATGGTGACGTGTAATGGTAGCTGTGGTCTCCGTGGTGACGTGTCTCCTCTCAGGCCTTGCCCTCCGTAAGGGACGTGTGTGTGGTCTCCATGGTGACGTGTAATGGTAGCTGTGGTCTCCGTGGTGACGTGTCTCCTCTCAGGCCTTGCCCTCCGTAAGGGACGTTTCTCAGCCGAGGAGAACGCTCAGATCACAGAGAACGTAAACAACTTCCTGGTTCTAACGGGCATGGAGTCGGCCAGCCACCTGCTCCACCCGGCTGTCTACCCAGAGGAGTGTCAGCAGATCAAGAGGCTCCGCGCCCTGCACCGCTTCCACTTCAGGATCGGTAAGGACCACTCAACACACACTTACACAATGATTCACACTCTCATTAAACGTGTTGCTTTGCCTCTCCCTCTCCTCTCTGTGTGCGTGTGCGTGTGCGTGTGCGTGTGCTCCCAGCTGAAGGTGTTGCCAGACCCTGGCACCAGGTGTATATCCGAGCCAGGAAGATGTTTGACGAGTACAACCACAAGGGAAGGTGAGACTGTGTGGTCCTGGTTATGCAGTCACAGCATCACTCTGCCTCACTGTGTGTGTGTGTGTGTGTGTGTGTGTGTGTGTGTGTCCTGACTGTGTTCTGGGTGGTCTTCAGGTTCACAGAGGAGGAGCTCCACTCTCTGTCCAAATACCACACGCTGCACGGCAACAACTGGAAGGCCATCTCCAAGAAGATGGACCGCAGTAACATAGCCCTGGAGAAACGCTACTGCCTTATGGGTAAGTTACCCCCTCTCTCTCTGCCTCTCTCTACACCTCTCTCTCTCTCTCTCTCTCTCTCTGCCTCTCTACCTCTCTCTCTCTCTCTGCCTCTCTCTACCCCTCTCTCTCTGTCTCTCTACCCCTCTCTCTCTCTACCTCTCTCTCTCTGCCTCTCTCTCTCTCTCTCTCTGCCTCTCTACCTCTCTCTCTCTGCCTGGCTCTACCCCTCTCTCTACCTCTGTGTGTGTGTGTGTGTGTGTCTGTGTCTGTGTGTGTCTGTGGTTGTCTGTTAAATGGGACATCTTCCAATACCTTGTAACTATTCATCCTCTTACACGTATGTGCATGTATGACAGGGTGTAGGGACTGCTAACATTAGCGTGCGTGCGTGCGTGCGTGTGTGTGTCAGACTGCATGCACGGGCCCTGGAAGCCGGAAGAGGTGGTGCGTCTGAAGCAGGCGGTGCGAGGCTTCCTGGAGAGGCTGGTGGAGCCGGGGCCGCCTGGCCCTCGGGGGCCTGCCATCCGCAAGGAGAACCTGTACACCCAGCTGGCCTGGTCAGACATAGCACACCAGGTCCAGACCCGCCACTGGATACAGTGCCGCCTCAAGTGGTGCGACTCACACACACTTCAACCACAAGTAACATCCATTCATAAGTCATGTCAATGTTCATAGCAGACATACATTTACTGTGTGTCCTCCTACTGTGCAGGATGGGCATTCTGAAAACCAAGATGGTTGCCAGAGGTCCTATGCCCTTCGCAAGAGGCGCCAAGGGCATTCAGGATAAGATCGACCTCATCAATGCGTACGTTGCTCTCTTCTTGTTCTCTAACCAGTCAACCGATCTCACTCACACACACACACACACTCCCGTAACCAGTCAGCCGATCGCACACACACACCCCCCTAACCAGTCAACCAATCTCACTCACACACACACACACTCCCGTAACCAGTCAGCCGATCGCACACACACACACACTCCCGTAACCAGTCAACCGATCTCACTCACACACACACACACTCCCGTAACCAGTCAGCCGATCACACACACACACACCCCCCTAACCAGTCAACCAATCTCACTCACACACACACACACACACACACACACTCCCGTAACCAGTCAACCGATCTCACTCACACACACACACACACACACTCCCGTAACCAGTCAACCGATCTCACTCACACACACTCCCGTAACCAGTCAGCCGATCACACACACACACCCCCCTAACCAGTCAACCAATCTCACTCACACACACACACACACACACACACACACACTCCCGTAACCAGTCAACCGATCTCACTCACACACACACACACTCCCGTAACCAGTCAACCGATCTCACTCACACACACTCCCGTAACCAGTCAGCCGATCGCACCCACACACACACACACACTCCCGTAACCAGTCAGCCGATCGCACACACACACCCCCCTAACCAGTCAGCTAATATATGGTAGGAATGACCAGTCAAGATACATGCACTCCGAACCTGTCAAGTTCCTTTTTAAGATTCACTGTCACCACTCCCAGAGGGTTTACTCTTCCACACTCATAACTTCCTGTTTTTGATTCTTTCATGTTTATCTCTGACTCGCTGTTGTTGTTGTTGACTCTTCCAGGTTGTATGCCTTGCAGGTAGATGACTCAGCAGATATCGACTGGGAGAAAGTAGCTGGAACCATCGGGTGAGCGTCAGCGTTCAGCAGACTCTTAAGAGATGGTCAGATAGAGAGACTTACCCTAAAGAGAGACCAGACTAGTGATTACTGTGTGTAACCCTAAAGAGAGACCACAGACTACTGATTACTGTGTGTAACCCTAAAGAGAGACCAGACCAGTGATTACTGTGTGTAACCCTAAAGAGAGACCAGACTAGTGATTACTGTGTGTAACCCTAAAGAGAGACCACAGACTACTGATTACTGTGTGTAACCCTAAAGAGAGACCAGACCAGTGATTACTGTGTGTAACCCTAAAGAGAGACCAGACTAGTGATTACTGTGTGTAACCCTAAAGAGAGACCACAGACTACTGATTACTGTGTGTAACCCTAAAGAGAGACCAGACTAGTGATTACTGTGTGTAACCCTAAAGAGAGACCAGACTAGTGATTACTGTGTGTAACCCTAAAGCGAGACCACAGACTACTGATTACTGTGTGTAACCCTAAAGAGAGACCAGACTAGTGATTACTGTGTGTAACCCTAAAGAGAGACCAGACTAGTGATTACTGTGTGTAACCCTAAAGAGAGACCAGACTAGTGATAACTGTATGTAACCCTAAAGAGAGACCAGACTAGTGATAACTGTATGTAACGTCTGTTGTGTTTTCAGCAATGTGACCCCCATGCACGTCCAGAAAAACTTTTACAGACTGAAGGTGTCCAGGGTTCCACTGGCAAACAGGCTCACCTACTCTGGTGGGTACAGCGGTGTGTGTGTGTGTGTGTGTGTGAGACATGGTTTGTCGCTGCAGTGTTTGTGTACGACTAGCTGCTGGTTTTACATTTTATTGATTGAGCTAGCTATTGATCTATCGATCACAAACATGTATTACTTTGACAGTGCATTCTAATTGTATTTGATGTGTTCATTGTCCAGCATGCAACTTAGAACATGACATCTATAAAATGCATTACACATAACATACTTTTTAATCTTCTAATCAACTTGAGAATAAAACTACATCAGCTTTGTGCCTGATGTCACTTCCTGCTGCGCTCCTATAGAGATCATCGACTTCCTGCAGGAGAAGGTGGTCCCTCAACTGGCAGAGAAGCTGGAATCAGTGGGGCGGTCTGAAGCCACTCCCCCGACAGAGAAAGAAGCACAGGAAGTGTTCCTCCTGAACGACATCCTGCCCGTACAGGAAGACCAGGAAGAGGAGTTCTGCGAGGTGGACAATGCCCACATCAACCAATCAGAGTACGGACTGGCAGAGGATCAGGACATTTGATTGGTTGGCTTTCTCTTGGATACTGAGTGGTTTTGAAGCAGTTTTGTTTCCTGACACACATGGGCTGGTTCCAGGTGCTCTAGAGCTCACCATGAAGGCTGCTGGGAAGTGGTGGTGTTAGTTTGACCATTAATGCTATTGGAGACCCGCTCCAGTCTGGACTCCTGCAGAATGTGTTGGCTCAATCGAATATTCAGAGCAAACAGGGGCCTATTATTGTTGAAATTATGGAGGACAAGATGCTAATGATCGTCATAACCTTACGATCGGAGTAAAATACATTGTTATATAGGCATATCTAACCAGGCCTGCTTTGTAAGAAAACCCTCTCTTTTTGTAAATCAAGAGTCTGACATGTTTTCTTTTCATGATTAAGTCATGCTTAATTATATTAGCTTTGTTATATTTTTGTAAATAAATGTTTCCAAACATTTTCATGTAAAGAGTTTTATTTTGAGGACCAAAAACACGCAACCCAGCTGAAGAGGAAGCTACCCAACAAAACGGAAGGCAGCAGAACAGGACACCTTTAAACACCCTGACAGGAAAACTGGATGCTCATAGCACACACCACTTTGACTTCATATGACCAGAGCTCTGAATACAATACAGTGTGTTTTTAATAGTGACACTTAAAGTGATGGAACAACCCTCATGTACACTGAGCACTGGGACGGTACGTGTGTGTGTGTGTGTACACGTACACTGAGCAATAGTACAGGGGTGTGTGTGTTCAGAGGTGCAGGCCCTCGATGGCCCTGACCAGGGGGTCAGTGTTCCAGTACGTTTGGTCCCAGCCCAGGAACCAGCCGGTGAAAGTGGGCGGTTCAAAGCTCTGTTTGACCTGCACCATGGGGGTGCTGCTGCCTCGGGCGGACGGGTCTGTCTCAATGTACCTGGTGGCTGGACAACACACACAGTGAGGAGATCAGCCATAACAGCTTATACTGTGTGGAGCTGGTGTGACTAAGCCATCTCTAACTGCTAGTGGACACTGTTACCTTAAGCCATCTCTAACTACTAGTGGACACTGTGTTGTGTTACCTTAAGCCTTCTCTTACTGCTAGCGTACAGTCAGTGTGTTACCTTAAGCCATCTCTTACTGCTAGCGTACAGTCAGTGTATTACCTTAAGCCATCTCTTACTGCTAGCGTACAGTCAGTGTGTTACCTTAAGCCATCTCTTACTGCTAGCGTACAGTCAGTGTATTACCTTAAGCCATCTCTTACTGCTACAGTCAGTGTATTACAGTTCAGTGTGTTAGCTAGCGTACAGTCAGTCACTCTCTTACTGCTGTTAGTTCTCACTGTGTTGTTGTTGACAGTGCCATTGTTAAAAACAGTCTATATGGGCAAATCTACAGAAATGATTCAAATTGCGGTCCCAACCTAAAATAAGTTTTTTTTTTTTTTTATAATTAATATTTTAAACTTTTATGTCTTATCTATTTAGGAACAATACTTTAATAATAATAATAATTCATTTTATTTATATAGCGCTTTTCTAAAACCCAAAGTCGCGTCACAGCATCAACACAGATAACATGACACAAATAAACAATTAGACTGAAATAGTTAAACAGACAGACAACAACAACAGTTCTAACTATATGTAAACAAAAGATAGTATCAGTAAAAGAAAGGGGCCGGATTCTAAACAGAGTTAACTAGGGTATGCTAGGGTGAAAAGATATGTTTTAAGGTGGGTTTGAAAGATTGACAGCGAGTTGGAATTACGAATTAGAGGAGGGAGAGAGTTCCAAAGTTTAGGTGCTGCCTTAGAAAATGCACGCTCCCCAAAATGCTTTAGTTTTGCTTTTGGAATGACCAATTGCACGTCTGCAGCGGAACGTAGTGTCCGAGTAGGATAATATGGTTGGAGCAGTTCAGCGAGGTAGGGAGGGGCCAAATTGTGTAAAGCTTTGTAGGTGAGGAGAAGGATTTTGTAGATGATGCGCTGGGTGACTGGGAGCCAGTGAAGGTTAAAAAGTACGGGGGTTATGTGCTCAGAAGATTTTGTGGAGGTGAGAAGCCGAGCAGCAGAGTTTTGAACCAGTTGGAGTTTATGGAGAGTGGTTGCGCCGATGCCGAAAAGAAGTGAGTTGCAGTAATCAAGACCGGAGTAGATGAATGAGTGAATGAGTTTGGCAGCTGCACTCTGGGAAAGGGATGGTTGGATTTTGGCAATGTTTCTAAGATGGAAGAAGGATATTTTGACCATGTTATTGATATGAGCGTTAAACGAAAGTGTGGAATTCATTAATACGCCAAGATTGCGTGCTAAAGGGGAGGGGGAGTCTGTAAGACCATCAATGGAGATTGAGATATTGCCAACTTTAGTTAGGGTGTGTTTGGTGCCAATTAAGAGGAGTTCTGTTTTATTGCTGTTCAGTTTGAGATAGTTTTCCTGCATCCAGTGGTTGATTGTAGATAAGCAGTGTTCAGTACAGGCAAGTGGAGGATCATCGAGTGAAGTTGTGCTGATGTAGAGCTGTGTGTCATCAGCATTGCAGTGGAAATTGAAGTTGAAATGTCTGATAATTTGACCAAGAGGAAGGATATAGATTATGAACAGGAGGGGCCCCAGGACTGAACCCTGAGGAACACCCTGTGTGGCTGGGGATATATCCGAAGTGAATCCATTAAGTGATATCAATTTATGTCTGTTTGTGAGATATGACTGAATAAGAGAGAGTGCGGTGCCCTCAACACCCTTACACCCTCAACACCCACACCAGTATCACTTTCATTGTGATACTGCGCAATTAGACATTTACAAAATCAGGGTTCATGTATGATACTTTCTATTGGGAGCTGGCTGTCCCCAACCCAAAATTTTTTTTTATTGTTTCTTCTAAATGGCTATTGAAAGATTCTAATCTATTTTATCAAAAAATTATAACTTAAAAAACATTGTGAAAATTGATGTCTCCAACTTTCCTGTCACCACCGAAACACGATTAGTTTTAGTCTGCAGCTAAGCCTGATTTTAGCAACACCCCTAACATTTTAACATTTTAACCAGGAAGTGAGACTGCTACCTTTTTGTTTAGGTTAGCATATTGAAGAGTTTTGTTTCATTATTTTGAAGTAAATGTCCTCTAAAATCCGGAAATCAGTGTGTGGTTTTAAAAATCAGCATTACCAAACACATAATTGCTCCAGTGAATTTAAAAATGTTGTTTAAAATAGCTAAATATGTTGATTTTATTAGAGTATATCGCTCCAAATATCTATTTGATAGCTATGTGCATGCTAGAAATTTAGTTTTATGAATAGATTATCTTAAATTCGTCATTACCGAAAGAGTCACAACCAAAACAAACTATATCGTTTCGGTAGTGACATAATGCAAAAATGAATACAGTTGTCACTACCGAAACATTGTAGTCACTACCGAAACAGTGTCCAAACACCTTTTTTCACAAAGGATCTCACAAAAACTTTGAGATATCAATTCAAATTCTATTATAATGATTATGTGCATGCTTGATATCATCAATCAGTAATTATGAAGTCAATATATTGGATTTTGTACATTTTAAAACAAATTGTATACAGATTGATGTTTATCTATTGAAATTATAAAAAAAAAAAAACAATCATACAAAATATGATGTTCAAACAAACCAATAAAAAAATTTTAAAATATACTTAACATGAAAAACATATATACATGTTAATTGGTGAAATGCATTCCTAATTGTTAAACATTTCGCATGTTTCGGTAGTGACATATTTAGGGACAAGAAAGGGATTACAGGCAACTACTAAAGTCAAATTTTATATATATATATATATATATATATATATATATATATATATATATATATATATATATATATATATATGTTTACAAATTTTGACTTATGTATATTGGACTGTAATTTTAGTAGATATGTGTGCCTCGGTATTGTGAAATATATTGGAAACTAAAACTTTGGCTTATCTTCAACCATGAATTTGAACCATCTCTGTAGAATCACCCATGTATATCCATCTATCTATATCTCTGTAGAATCACCCATATATATCCATCTATCTATATCTCTGTAGAATCGCCCATATATATCCATCTATCTATATTTCTGTAGAATCACCCATATATATCCATCTATCTCTGTAGAATCGCCCATACAGATCCATCTATCTATATCTCTGTAGAATCGCCCATATACTGTAGATCCATCTATCTATATCTCTGTAGAATCGCCCATATAGATCCATCTATCTATATCTCTGTAGAATCGCCCATATAGGTCCATCTATCTATATCTCTGCAGAATCACCCATATAAATCCATCTATCTTTATGGCTGTTTCTAACCTGAAGCCATGGCCTCGTTCTTCTCCTCCTCCTGAGCCTGTGCTCCGATCCAAATAAACACCTGGGACAGAACACAACAGAACAGTCACACCCTAGCAACCGAACAGTCACACCCTAGCATCATAGTAACAGAACAGTCACACCCTAGCAACCGAACAGTCACACCCTAGCGTCATAGTAACAGAACAGTCACACCTTAGCATCATAGCAACAGAACAGTCACACCCTAGCATCATAGCAACAGAACAGTCACGTCCTAGCATCATAGTAACAGAACAGTCACACCCTAGCATCATAGCAACAGAACAGTCACGTCCTAGCATCATAGCAACAGAACAGTCACACCCTCGCATCATAGCAACAGAAGTCACGTCCTAGCATCATAGCAACAGAACAGTCACACCCTCGCACCCTAGCAACAGAATAGTCACGTCCTAGCATCATAGCAACAGAATAGTCATGTCCTAGCATCATAGCAACAGAATAGTCACACCCTAGCATCATAGCAACAGAACAGTCACACCCTAGCATCATAACAACAGTACAGTAACACCCTAGCAACATACAGTGTCAGCAGAATTAGCGACGATCTTTCCCTCAGCTTTTTAGTTAAGCCTACTACGCTAACCATTCACCATGACAATTACAGGACTATTGTAATCCCTCTTCATGGCAACTCACCTGCTCCCAGGTATCTAAGATCATAACATCATCAGGGGCCAGATCCTCCTGAGTCATCTCTCCTGGAACCTCCTCGATCTACACGCACACACACACACACACACACACACACACACACACTGAGCTGAGAAGAAGTGCAGTTAAAAACAGATTACAGTGTTTTTCAGAAGTGGGACGGAGGGCAGAGGATCACACAGAATGGAGGGACAGACCAGAAAACGGCCCGTCTTGTTGGAGCAGGCGAACAGACGAGGAGGGTGGACGTCCATCTTGTTCTTCATCCTAGCTGAGGTTCGGTACTCTGCCTTGCCTCCTAGAGCAGCCCAGAACTCATCTAAACGCACGCACGCGCGCACACACACACACACGAACACACACACGAACACACGCACGCACGCACGCACGCACACACACACACACGCACACACGCACACGTCATCTTCTCTGTGTAATACACGTCAGTGAGCTGTTACCTCGTCCCCCCTCCTACCTCCCTCCTCCCCCTCTGCCAGCGGTGAGGCAGAGGCCCCCAGCAGCTCAGTGAGTTGTTGGGCTCCCTGTCTCTCCGTGTCACTGGTCCCTTCGCCCAGCCACTGGTAGCAGCCGTCCGAGCAGAGGAGCACAAAGGCGTCGTTGGAGTTCAGGTTTGACGCAAGAGCATCCACCTGGGAAAACGTCATGGAAATCAGTTACCTGACCCTGATCTGTTCAGGGCGTGTCAGAGTCACAGAGTCACAGTGTCAGAGTCAGCCAGCACAGATGGAGGTTTCTAGTACAGCTGATTGAGCTGTATTAAAACAACTTTGCTGTTTTGTCTACTTCTTCAATGTGAAATAATCTATACCACACTAATCATTGGCTAACTTATGTTCATAAGAATCTATGGAAACAGTAAAGAGATTGTTCTGTTCTGTAAGGATCTATGGAAACAGTAAAGAGATTGTTCTGTTCTATTAGGATCTATGGAAACAGTAAAGCGATTGTTCTGTTCTATTAGGATCTATGGAAACAGTAAAGAGATTGTTCTGTTCTATTAGGATCTATGGAAACAGTAAAGAGATTGTTCTGTTCTATTAGGATCTATGGAAACAGTAAAGAGATTGTTCTGTTCTGTGAGGATCTATGGAAACAGTAAAGAGATTGTTCTGTTCTGTGAGGATCTATGGAAACAGTAAAGAGATTGTTATGTTCTAGTAGGATCTTTGGAAACAGTAGATTGTTAAGTTCTATAAACGAGACCCGGTCTTCCTGCTCCTTACCTCCACAGCACGCGTGCAGCCCGCTGGATTGGCCCGCACCTGGAACAGCCGCGTGCCTGTAGCCTCTGATTGGCCACCTTCTCTGGAAGTCCCACCCTTGTAAACTACCATTGGCTGCCCCCCGAACAGACTCATGAGCTGGGCGGGCTCTTTCCCCTGAACCACGCGCACCTACAGAGCAGAATCACAACAAGCATGTTTCATAACAACTACAACAAGGACGTTTCATGGCAGCCACAATAAGAATGTTTCATAGCAACCACAATGAGAATGTTTCATAGCAACCACAATGAGAATGTTTAGGAACCAATGGGTAGCCGACCCTTCAATCTCTGACCAGGTCAATAAATAGCATCACTTACACTAAGTTACCTTGTGGCCTTTCTATTATTTTGTTGGTATATATATTTATTTGTATGTATTAACATTCTATTTGTATATATTAAAATGTTATATTGTGTACCTGCACCGCCCCTCCTCCCAGCTCTTCATCCAGCTGGGTAGCCAAGATGGCTGACGCTCCGATTTCGTCCTTACTCGATTCAGCTCCTTGCCTGTATGACGGTTCCATGAAATAAAGGGTATTAGCCTTCTAAACTCTATAAAATCTATATAAATGCAGTCCATAAACATACTTTTAATAACCATCTTTAAAAAACGGCTCATGTAAATTGTCCATGTAGTCACATCTGTACTGTGACTGTATGATTACTTATCTGAGTAGAATCGCAGACCTGTCTGTGGTCTTACCAGATGTATATGACCTGTCTGTGGTCTTACCAGATGTATATGACCTGTCCCTGTCTGCAGCTGTGCTGGTAGTTGTAGAGGATGATGTAGCTGTCGCCTCCATAGAACTGTCCATAGCTGCAAGGATCCACAGGCACTTTGTCTGAGCCCTCCATGCGCCAGATCTGCAGGTAGAAAAACACACACAGAAATGTAACCTGAATCATTAAGACATAAAGTTGTCCTCCTCTTCCTCACCTTCTTCTCTCCCTTTCCCTCGTCCAGCATCCTGTGCTGAGCTGCCATGGCGTCTGATTGGTGGAGAGTAGACGCATCAAACGGGACCTGTGGATCAGAACGCACTGCTATTACTATGGTTACTGTTGTCCTTTTGTCATCACTATGGTTACTGTTGTCCTTTTGTCATCAAACGGGACCTGTGGATCAGAACGCACTGTCATCACTATGGTTACTGTTGTCCTTTTGTCATCACTATGGTTACTGTTGTCCTTTTGTCATCAAACGGGACCTGTGGATCAGAACGCACTGTCATCACTATGGTTACTGTTGTCCTTTTGTCATCACTATGGTTACTGTTGTCCTTTTGTTATCAAACGGGACCTGTGGATCAGAACGCACTGTCATCACTATGGTTACTGTTGTCCATTTGTTATCACTATGGTTACTGTTGTCCTTTTGTTATCACTCTGGTTTTCATTATCCTTTTACACACTAGAGATTACATAAAATAATGTTTTTACTGGTTGTTAATACTTTGTTTTTTGTGATAGCAGGGTGGCGTGTGTATGTTAGGGTAGGTTACTCCCTAACTCACCAGGGTAAGCCAGTTACCTCGCTTCCTAGTATAGGCCTCAGGGTAGTGTGTGTGTGTTAGGTTAGGTTAGCTGGTACCTTCTGGATCCTGGCGATGCGGTTGGACACGTAGCCCTTGCCCATGCCCACAGTGAGGTCCCCGTCGCTCCACACCTTGAAGAACTGTTTGAAGAGCGGCGTCTCGCCGTGCTGGGGCAGCACAGTGACCTGGGTGTGGTGGGGGTGGCCCATCTTCAGGATGAACTGCTCCGACGCTGCCAGCACCGCCTGGCGCTCCGCCTCGTTCGCCTCCTTACCTGAACATGTTGCATATTATGACACATTTCAACACAACACACTAACACACAACATATTAACACACAACATATTAACACACATCACAACGGGACAGTAAACATTAACACAGGACACAGCACAACACATTAACACACAACACAACACATTAACACACAACACATTAACACACAACACAACACATTAACACACAACACAACACGTTAACACACAACACAACATATTAACACACAGCACAACACATTAACACACAACACAACACATTAACACACGACACAACACAACACATTAACACACAACACAACACATTAACACACAACACAACACATTAACACACAACACAACATATTAACACACAGCACAACACATTAACACACAACACAACACATTAACACAGGACACAGCACAACACATTAACACACAACACAACACATTAACACACGATACAACACATTAACACACGACACAACACATTAACACACGACACAACACATTAACACACAACACAACACATTAACACACAACACAACACACAACACAACACATTAACACACAACACACCATCACTAGTAGAAGATGTTATTATCTATAACACTATACCCAGTAGAAGATGTTATTATCTATAACACTATACCCAGTAGAAGATGTTATTATCTATAACATTATACCCAGTAGAAGATGTTATTACCTATAACACTATACCCAGTAGAAGATGTTATTATCTATAACACTATACCCAGTAGAAGATGTTATTATCTATAACACTATACCCAGTAGAAGATGTTATTACCTATAACACTATACTATAGTAGAAGATGTTATTACCTATAACACTATACCCAGTAGAAGATGTTATTACCTATAACACTATACCCAGTAGAAGATGTTATTATCTATAACACTATACCCAGTAGAAGATGTTATTACCTATAACACTATACCCAGTAGAAGATGTTATTACCTATAACACTATACCCAGTAGAAGATGTTATTACCTATAACACTATACTATAGTAGAAGATGTTATTACCTATAACACTATACCCAGTAGAAGATGTTATTACCTATAACACTATACCCAGTAGAAGATGTTATTACCTATAACACTATACCCAGTAGAAGATGTTATTATCTATAACACTATACCCAGTAGAAGATGTTATTACCTATAACACTATACTATAGTAGAAGATGTTATTACGTATAACACTATACCCAGTAGAAGATGTTATTATCTATAACACTATACCCAGTAGAAGATGTTATTACCTATAACACTATACCCAGTAGAAGATGTTATTACCTATAACACTATACCCAGTAGTAGATGTTATTACGTATAACACTATACCCAGTAGTAGATGTTATTATCTATAACACTATACCCAGTAGATGTTATTACGTATAACTCTATACCCAGTAGTAGATGTTATTACGTATAACACTATACTATAGTAGAAGAGGAGGTTCTCTACCTTTCCAAACAAAGATCTGCCCGTTGGAGCCGTTGTCCAGGATGTAACACTCACTGGAGAGCAATGCACTCTGGGAGAATGGGTTTTCTTCTGCTATTACGGTAACCTCCATGTCACCGCTGGCGTTGGAAACCTGAATGGTTCAAATCAAAGGAGTTAGAATGGTACTGGTACATCCCCAGATGTGTGTGTGCGTGTGTGTGTATATATATATGTATGTATGTATCGATACATAAATTGGGGTTAAGGTTAGGGTTAGTATATTTGCATTGGGGTTAAGGTTAGGGTTAGTATATTTGCATTGGGGTTGAGGTCAGGGTTAGTAGTAATATCTGTATAATAAAAATGTGGGTAGGTAGGACTAGTAATATAGATATAGTAATGTAGATATTACTAACCCTAAACCTACCTACCCACATTTTTGTTATTGGCCAGAGCCTTCAAGTCTACTGTCCACTTTGAAATGGGTGAACTAGAAGTACATCTGTGGCTGAGCCTCAAGATAGCTCCGAGTTAAGGCACTTCAGCCTTAAGGCTATAGTTTAAAGAACTCAGCTGGACAGATTCATGCGGTGCCCTTTGACCTGGTAGAGTTTGGCCAGCTTCCTGTTGGACCCGTCAGTCTGGGTGTCATCAGTCAGCGCCTCAGGGAGGTCCGGTTTGTCTCCCAGAACCTACACACACAGTCAGCCATGGTTACTAATACACACCGGAACCTACACACACAGTCAGCCATGGTTACTAATACACACCGGAACCTACACACACAGTCAGCCATGGTTACTAATACACACCGGAACGTACACACACAATCAGCCATGGTTACTGATACACACCAGAACCTACACACACAGTCAGCCATGGTTACTGATACACACCAGAACCTACACACACAGTCAGCCATGGTTACTGATACACACACAGTCAGCCATGGTTACTGATACACACCAGAACCTACACACACAGTCAGCCATGGTTACTAATACACACCGGAACCTACACACACAGTCAGCCATGGTTACTGATACACACCAGAACCTACACACACAGTCAGCCATGGTTACTGATACACACCAGAACCTACACACACAGTCAGCCATGGTTACTGATACACACCAGAACCTACACACACAGTCAGCCATGGTTACTGATACACACCAGAACCTACACACACAGTCAGCCATGGTTACTGATACACACCAGAACCTACACACACACTCAGCCATAGTTACTAATATACACCAGAACCTACACACACAGTCAGCCACAGTTCATTACAATCAATACATCCATAAATCAGTTGTTGACAAACTGGCCTCCAGCATCTGTTGTGGCTCCGCCCCTTCCATGCAGACCTGCAGCTTGGCCCGCCCACAGTGCTCGTTGTCACGGATACCCTTGGAGACCTGCGTGGCTTTCAGCTGCTCAAAGTGGTTACTGCTGGAGCCACACCACTGGTAGATACTCTGGGGACAAGAGGACTGCTGACTCACTGCGGGTGTGTGTGTGTGTGTGTGTGTGTGTGTGTGTTTGCGTTTGCACAGTTCAGCCCAGTGATTTCACTGTCCCAGAGGATTAATTAGGATGTAGAAAAGCAACATTTAAGACTGCCAACTTATTGTAAGTCAACTAGGGTATTTGGAGTGTGGATTTGTGCATCCATGCCACTAACGTAGTTAACGTGTGCGTGATGACTCACGTCTCCCAGGTCCAGAATGAAACAGTCTCCCTGGTTGAAACTGTTCCAGCTCACATCCACCTCCGTTGCCCTGACGACGCGGCGACCCGTGACCTGTAGCAACCGCTTCACTTGCGTCTGATTGGACACCACGTGGCGGAAACCTGAGGCCACACCCCCTCTCTGAGAGAGACAGGATGACAGAACAAGATGGCTCAGATCCTCACCTCATCATAGTATTACAGAAACACTAACATCAGCCACACTCTGATGCATCTGATCAGTGTGTAAATCTACCCTTCTCCTTCAAACAGAGTCTGTAGAATTTACAGATTTTTCTAAATGGCTGGCGTTCACAGTTTCAGTCGGTGTTACCATGTATTTGAGTCCAGACTTGAAGTATCCAGAGAAGGTCTTGGACTCGTAGCCCTGGACCTCGCGGTACTGGATGGGTTTCCCACCCAGGAAGTCGTCCATCTGGACCGTAAAGATGGCCGCCGCTCCAGCCTCATCCAGAGAACACTCCTCTCCTGCAGGTCCCAGAGCATTACTACCTTTCCTTTAGGAAACACTCTCTTTGAACTGAATACGTTATGAAACTGTCCCGCTTATAAAATGAACAGTTCCCTTAAATATAGAATATGCTCACGGAAACAATAAGTGAATGCATCAATCAAAGTAAATAAAAACTAAATTGGGTTAAAAGCTATTTAAAACTTTGAAAAGAGCAAAAGAACATAAAACATAAAATACAGTTTTTTTGTGTGTGTGTGGCATTGACTAATTATCCCATTTAGTTAAGCACTCATACAGATCTCTCCGACTGTGTGTTTGTCAGGTTTAGGGTGTGTTTGTTTTGGTTAGGGGGAGCACCCCACACCCACCCTGCCAGTAGTGCAGGTCGTACTGCAGCTGTCCCGATCGCTGTTTGACGGTGTTGAGGACCAGGTAGGCATCTCCGGAGTAGAACCCACCCTGAAGGTTCTGTGGTACCGGCACCAGGTCCAGCTTCTCCACCCTCCACACCTGTAGACCTGTCTGCCTTCCAGCACGCTCAAACTCTGGGTGCTGCACCATGCTGGAGACATGGTACAACAGCCACCATTAAGTATTTATTAAACCAGGAAGTCGTCTTCATTACTCATCACTTTACTAGGACTAGCCTTAGTTAACTGAAACCCAGTTTGAATGTGTGGAAGCAGGTTGACAGGTGAGGTTTGAAAGTTTGAAATTGTGCTTAGACAGAATTACAGGTGAGCTTTGTGTGTACAGGTAAGGACACCCTGGGTCAATGGGACAGGTGTCCTGTGGTACAATGCATACTGGTTATTGTTGTTTGGTCGGCCTGTGGCTTTTCTTTCCCCTAAACGTGTCAATGTTGGTGTCAGGACACACAAACACCTTATGGTGCCGTCTCATGTGTCAGAGGTGCACTACAGCTCGTCCTCAGGTGAGTCAGAGCTAAACTACAGCTCGTCCTCAGGTGAGTCAGAGCTAAACTACAGCTCGTCCTCAGGTGAGTCAGAGCTAAACTACAGGTGGTGAGTCAGAGCTAAACTACAGCTGGTCCTCAGGTGAGTCAGAGCTAAACTACAGCTCGTCCTCAGGTGAGTCAGAGCTAAACTACAGCTCGTCCTCAGGTGAGTCAGAGCTAAACTACAGCTAGTCCTCAGGTGAGTCAGAGCTAGACCACTAGAAGAACTGTCTGTTTCTGCCCCAGGCTGTCTTTCCTGTTCTCAACATAACGCGAGCGCGCGCGCGCACACACACACACACACACACACACACACACACACACACACACACACACACACACACACACACACACACTGGTCCCCTCCTTCCACACAAACAAAGGCATGTCCCAGCTCCCCAGGTACACTCCTTGGATCCCAGAGGAGGGTCCTCCCAGGTACAAAGACTCCAAGCACCAGAGAACTAAAGCACGTTGTAAAAAGAGTATAGCATAGTATGTGTCATCTATTTCTTTATTTCAGACAACATACACTGCATGCATGTGTGTAGTTCTTTGTGCACTGCAAATGCTGTTAAGGCTACTGCTAACACTTGATGGTCATCTTTCACATGAACGCGCCATGAATGTAACATTACATTATTATATTGTAGCTTCTGTTTATTGAATCGTGTTTTGATAGCTGCTATAACAATTAAAGTTTCCCTCTGAACCACTAAAGTTATTCATATATAAGTGAAAGAGAAGGGAAATGCAGACATACAGTCAAGAAAGAGAGCAACGATCTTAAGGCCAGACGCCACAGGTGAATAGGGTAACAATGTTAACTAATAGATATCCCCATGAAACCTCCGCATATTAGAGGCAAAGGCTGTTACAGAAGGATTTTGATCTGTCTTCTACATGTCTTTTTATCACTCCATAAATCTGTAAATACTGCAAACAGCCAGATAAAACTTTTTTGCCATGTTTTAGAAATAAAATGTTATACAATCACCTTATATTTAAATCAAACGTACCTGACTTGATGTGTGGCCGTGTAAATAGCCTACTGGTAAATGTTTGGGTCAGCGTTAATTGTTCTAAACCGATTTGATCGCTCCTTTTAATTTTTTTGTTAAATTGGAGTTCCCTTTGCTGCCTCAGGTGAAGAGAGAGAAGGAAAGAGGAGCAAACTGCCTGAGTCCACAGCAGCAGACAGGTTTACAAAGTGCCTGAGTCCACAGCAGCAGGCAGGTTTACAAAGTGCCTGAATCCGACACGGAGGTAGAGTGGGCGTGCGGGGAGGGGCACTCTGAAGAGGTATTATGTCACCTATAGCCAGAAGGCATGTTCCATAGAGGGCGGCTCTGATCAAAATTGCTTTGAATTTGGCATAGTATGCGAATATCCTTTATCTATGCGAAAATTACACGATCGCACAAATAACGATGAAGTTGGTTTTTTTGGTAGCTACGAAATAGAGCAAAAAAGTATTGGGACACTTTGAAAACACATCAGATCTCAATGGGAAAAAAAATCATGCTGGATATCTATACTGATATGGACTGGGTAATGTGTTAGGAACGAAAGGATGCCACATCGTTTGATGGAAATGAAAATTATCAACCTACAGAGGGCTGAATTCAAAGACATCCCGAAAATCAAAGTGAAAAAATTATGCGGCAGGCTAGTCCATTTTGCTGTGTGACGACCCCCGGTGCTATCTGCGGGTGTCTGTCTGTTCTCTGTGTGTGTGCTCCTAATTGTTTGTTCCAGGAACCAAGAAGGGGAGGAGTCCCAGATGGGGAACACCTGTACCTGTCCTTCTTGGGTGCATTTAAGCAGCCCTGGTACTTGAGTGAGGAGACTCTCGGAAGGGCTCGAAAGTCTTGGAGTTTTGAGGTCTCGGAAAGGCTTGAAGTCTCGGAAGGTCTTGAGAGGCTTGAGAGGTCTTGAGGACTCTTGGGAGGGAGACCCGAGCAAGGAGAGGTCTCATGCTGAGTCTCTGAGGAGGTTTCAGGCAGGAGCCTGTTTGGTGCTTATTTATGTGTTGTGTTGAGCTAGCTGTTTAGGGCTGGTTCTTTGTCTTACTTTGTTTACTCCTAGAATATTGGTTAACACTTCTGTTGATTGAGCACTAGGCTTTTGTATGGTGAATAAATAATATAAACTTTAGAAACCTCTTACTCGTCTCCCTCATTGTCGCTTCCTCACGAGCGGGTCGTGACAAGTGGTGGCTCGTCCGGGATAGCTACTGTTTGGTGGCTATCTTGAGGTTGGGCCTTGGCTCGTTGTGAGTATACTGTGTATTACCTGTGTGCTGTGCGCTGCTTTCATGTGCAGTGGGGTAATTGGCTTGTTTGCTGTTAGTGAGTGCACGAGTGTTTGGTATACTTGTTGGCACTGTGGTAGGTGGAAGAGTGGAGTTTGTAACCTTGTGGTTTACCGGTTGGGTGAATCCTGTGTAGCATATTTTGGTTACAGCCAATTCGTGACAGTGTTTCAAGTGTATCGTGATTTCCGTAGGGTTTGTTGCAGAGAGGTGAGTGTCTATCGTAACGAGTTGCAGCTGTGTGTATCGGTAGTGTTGATTACTGCCGGGAGTCAGATATCCCCGTGTAGGCATAAGCGACGTATCACGTTAGGTGTGCGTTGCGAACTTTTGGTGATAGCGTTTGTTATGTTTGTGGGGTGATCGTGACTAGAGCGGTTGTCTTGGGTGCACATCCGTAGCACGGTGGGGAATCGCCAGCTTGCTGGTTGTTCGCTCTCGTCTAGCGGGCTCGTGTTTAAAGATCCCACCACGAATCCTCATGAAGACTAGGGTGAGTTATCTAGGTGTTGGGGACGCTCCTTGTGTTTTGCGGCTGCACTCGGTGCGATTGGCATTGTGGTCTCTTGTATGTGTAGGGTTTTACGAGTTGTTCTTTGTAGCCTATGTACTTTTGGCTATGGCATTTAGTGTCAGTGACTTTATTAGGCAACCATCGGAGGAACTGTTGGAAAAGTGTAGCAAAGATCAATTATTGAAAATTGCCGACCATTATGGCATCGAGATTAGCGATAAACGTCTCAAGGACAACGTAAAGGGGATTTTATCAGCTAGTCTTACAGAGACCGGTATTTTGCCCAGTAATATTGCTATCCTGCCCAGATCTTCTCCGGTCATGCCTAGTAGTAGCATGTTCATGTTTGAAGAACCGAGGGAACTGTTAGTGTTGCAATTAGAGCATGATGCAGCTAAGCAGCAGAAGGAAACGGAACTTGAGAAAATGAGGATTGATACTGAACGGGAACGGTTGGCGTTGATTAGAGAAGGAAAGTAGCGAGTGAAGCTACGTTTGATTTGAGTACTGGTTCCACGAGGGTGCGTGGACCGCCACCGTTTGATGTCTCTGGGAGTTTACGGCTTGTTCCAAACTTTAATGAGAAAGACCCAGACACGTTTTTCTTGTTATTTGAGCGAGTGGCCGAGTCCCGAGGATGGCCTGACCCCGACCGCACGTTGCTGTTGCAGTGTGTGTTGACAGGCAGGGCACAGGAGGCTTATTCTGCTCTCAGTGCTACTGAATGTGAGGACTACCTCACTGTGAAAACTGCGGTGTTGCGTGCGTATGAGTTAGTACCTGAAGCATATCGTCAAAAGTTTAGAGCATTAAGACGTGGTGACAGACAGTCACATGTTGATTTCTCTCGGGAGTTGATAACCCAATTTAACAGATGGTGTTTTGCCTCTGATGTTACTACATTCGAGGAGGTGTGTCAGTTGATTGTGTTAGAAAGGTTTAAGGAATCTGTCCCGGAGCGCCTTACAGTGTTCCTCAATGAACACAAGGTGCGTACAGCTTCCGAAGCTGCGGTGTTAGCTGATGAATATGTGTTAACCCACAAGGGCAGATTTGGGGATTCTTCTGTGCGTAATTGGGGGCGTAGAGAAAGAGAGAGAGAAAGTTCAGTGGGAAATTGCCAGGTTAGGTTTGGCGTTAGACATGAGTTTCCATCGTCTGTAGTTGGGGGTAGCCCACGGTGGAAAAATGACTTTCCACGTGTGTGTAATTATTGTAGAGGATGGGGACACTGGAAAGATGAGTGCCCTATACTTAAAGCTAAAATTGGAGCGGTGTCGCATTCTGGTGCGAAGGTAAAACCAACTGCATTAGCCGTTTCGGATAATCAAAGATCTTCTGTGGTACAGTTGTCTGAAAAGCGCGGGTCCGAATTAGACAATACTCTCTTCATCACAGAGGGTTATGTGTCTGTTGTGGGAGGTGTAGAAAAGATTCCGGTTAAAATCTTGCGAGACACTGGATCTTCAGCGTCTTTTGTGTTACAATCTGTGTTGCCATTTTCACATGTAACCGATGCAGGTGACAGTGTCCTGGTCCGAGGTATTGGACTGGAAACGTTGTCAGTCCCGTTGCATAGGCTTGAACTAAATTCAGACTTAGTGCAGGGGGAAGTAGCTATTGGTGTGCGACCCTCATTTCCAGTTGGGGATGTGGATCTTATTATAGGAAATAATTTGGCTGGTGGACGTGTGTGGGGAAAGCAGTTACCACCACAAATAGTATTGTCTGTGGATGAATCTGATCAGGAAATCTCTACAGCTTGTGTTGTGACTCGTGCTACGAGTTGTGCGGAAGCCACTAGGAAAGCTGAGACTATATCCAACGTACCAATAGTGTTAGGTGACTCTTTTGCTAATTTTCCTAGTCCAGTGATTCGAGAGGACTTAGTAAAGGAGCAATATGCTGACCCTTTGTTGCAACCTTTATTCGGTCAGCTTATTTCTGTAGAGGAGGTAGAGAGTGCTATCTCTGGGTATTATCTTCAGGATCGAATGTTGGTAAGGAAATGGATTCCTCATGGAGGACGTTCTATGGGTGACCCTGTCGTACAAATTGTGGTGCCTCAAAAATATCAGAACTTGATTTTGCTTGCTTCGCATGATGGCATTGTTGGTCATCTAGGGGTTCGTAAGACGTATGAGCATATCTTGCGTAATTTCTGTTGGCCTCGTTTGAAAAAGGATATTTCTGCGTACATTAGAACGTGCCATACTTGCCAGTTGACTGGGAAACCGAACCAGACTATTAGGCCAGCACCGTTGTATCCTATTTCTGCCGTTAGTAACCCTTTTGAACATTTGATCATTGACTGTGTCGGGCCACTACCTAAGTCTAAGGCTGGGTGCCTTTATCTGTTGACTGTTATGTGTCAGACTACTAGGTATCCTGCGGCCTACCCTCTTCGTCGTATTACTGCTAAATCTGTTGTAAAAGCTTTAACTCAGTTCATATCCGTGTTTGGAATACCTAAAGTCATTCAGAGTGACCGGGGAACCAATTTTACATCACACTTGTTTGGACAAGTTTTACAACAGCTTAAAGTGAAGCATAACAAGGCTAGCGCCTATCATGCACAGAGTCAGGCAGCGTTGGAACGATTCCACCAGACTATAAAGTTGCTATTACGTTCGTATTGCACAGAGTTGGGGCGAGACTGAGAAGAGGGGTTGCCTTGTTGGCTGCAAGAGAAGCATTTCAAGAAAGTCTTGGTTTTAGTCCGAATGAGTTAGTGTTTGGTCATACTGTCCGTGGCCTTTTGGCAATGTTGAAGGAAGACTGGAAGGAGGCTGTACCGCCTCAGAATCTTTTAGAGTATGTGAACAGTTTTAGACTCTGATTGTACACAGCTGGAAACCTGGCCAGGGAGAAGCTCGTGGCCTCACAGGTTGGAATGAAAAACTTATACGATCGTCGTGCAGATCTACGTCATTTTAATCCTGGTGATCAAGTGTTGGCCTTATTGCCTTTTACTAGCTCTCAATTCCAGGCTAAATTCTCTGGTCCTTATTGTGTGGTTTGTAAAGTGTCTGATTACAATTACCTGATCTCAACTCCTGACAGGAGGAAAGAGACTCAGTTGTGTCATGTTAATTTGTTGAAACAGTATCATGCTCGGCTTGTGACCGAGGTTAAGAACTCTGGATCAGTGTTATCAGTGGGAAGAGTAGGGAGGCCTAACTCTCCACCTTGTCCTGTGGTGGCGGTGCAGGGTGAGGAGGGGGTAAGTGTCCCTGATGATTGTATTCTGAGAGGTAGGCTTAGAAATTCTGAAAGCTTGGCTAACTTGGATGTGTTGTTGCATCACTTACCTGTGTCAGGCCAAGTAGAATTAACTAGCTTGATACAAGCTTACCCTTCGTTATTCGCAGATACTCCTTCCCGTACGCATTTACTGGAACATGACATTGATGTGGGAGATGCTAAGCCGATTAGGCAGCGTTTCTATCGGGTGTCTTTAGAAAAGCGACACCAGTTGGATAAGGAAATTGAGTATATGTTGGAGAATAACATCGCGGAGCCGTCCTACTCTAGTTGGGCTTCTCCGTGTCTCCTAGTGAACAAACCCTTTGACGCATTCCGATTTTGTACCGACTATCGGAAAGTGAATGCCGTTACCAAACCTGATTCATACCCTCTTCCTCGGATGGAGGATTGCGTTGATCAGGTTGGGTCTGCTATGTATGTCAGTAAGTTTGACTTTCTCAAAGGATACTGGCAAGTACCTTTGTCGCCTAGAGCGCGAGAGATCTCGGCTTTTATTACTCCGTCTGGATTGTACTCTTACTCGGTGATGAGTTTTGGTTTGCGTAATGCCCCTGCCACTTTTCAACGACTGATGAACAAAGTTGTTTCTGGGTTGGAGGGTTGCGCAGTGTGTATTGATGTGGTCATATTTAGTGAAACCTGGGAGCAACATTTTGTCCGGGCAATTGGTCTTTTTGACCGTTTGACTGAAGCTCACTTAACCGTGAATCTGACAAAGTGTGAGTTTGCTAAGGCTACGGTGACGTACCTTGGCAAGGTGGTTGATCAGTGTCAGGTGCGACCTGTGCGTGCCAAAGTGGTTGCTATCGATCTTTGTCCCGTGCCGACTACTAAAAAAGACCTCCAGTGATTTTTGGGATTAGTGGGGTACTACGGTGGGTTCTGGGAGAGCTTGTCGACTGTGGTAGCTCCTCTTACTTACTTATTGATGCTAAAGTTGTTGTTGACTGGACGTCGTCTTGCCAGTTGGCGTTTGAGGATGTGAAGCAACTGTTGACGTCTGCTCCTGTTCTGGCTGCGCCTCGTCTGGATGTACCGTTTGCTCTTGTGACGACCCCCGGTCCTATCTACGGGTGTCTGTCTGTTCTCTGTGTGTGTGCTCCTAATTATTTGTTCCAGGAACCAAGAAGGGGAGGAGTCCCAGATGGGGATCACCTGTATCTGTCCTTCTTGGGGTGCATTTAAGCAGCCCTGGTACTTGAGTGAGAAGACTCTCGGAAGGCCTCGAAAGTCTTGGAGTTTTGAGGTCTCGGAAAGGTTTGAAGTCTCGGAAAGTCTTGAGAGGGTTGAGAGGTCTTGAGGACTCTTGGGAGGGAGACCCGAGCAAGGAGAGGTCTCATGCTGAGTCTCTGAGGAGGTTTCAGGCAGGAGCCTGTTTGGTGCTTATTTATGTGTTGTGTTGAGCTAGCTGTTTAGGGCTGATTCTTTGTCGTACTTTGTTTACTCCTAGAATATTGGTTAACACTTCTGTTGATTGAGCACTAGGCTTTTGTATGGTGAATAAATAATATAAACTTTAGAAACCTCTGACTCGTCTCCCTCATTGTCGCTTCCTCACGAGCGGGTCGTGACAGCTGAAATTCCATTGCAGCAACTCAAAATGGTACTCAGGACTGTGTATTGTCTCTAGTGCTTGTATGCATGCCAGGCAACGTCGGGGCATGCTCCTAATGAGACGACGGATGGTGTCCTGGGGTATCTCCTCCCAGATCTGGACCAGGGCATCACTGAGCTCCTGGACAGTCTGAGGTGCAACCTGGCGGCGTCAGATGGACCGAAACATAATGTCCCAGAGGTGTTCTATTGGATTTGGGTCAGGCGAGCTTGGGGGCCAGTCAATGGTATCAATTCCTTTATCCTCCAGAAACTGCCTGCATACTCTCGCCACATGAGGCCGGGCATTGTCGTGCACCAGGAGGAACCCAGGACCCACTGCACCAACGTAGGGTCTGACAATGGGTCCAAGGATTTCATCCCGATACCTAATGGCAGTCAGGGTGCCGTTCTCTTGCCTGTAGAGGTCTGTGCGTCCCTCCATGGATATGCCTCCCCAGACCATCACTGACCCACCACCAAACCGGTCATGCTGAACGATGTTACAGGCAGCATAATGTTCTCCAAGGCTTCTCCAGACCCTTTCACGTCTGTCACATGTGCTCAGGGTGAACCTGCTCTCATCTGTGAAAAGCACAGGGCGCCAGTGGCGGACCTGCCAATTCTGGTGTTCAATAGCGAATGCCAATCGAGCTCCACGGTGCCGGGCAGTGAGCACAGGGCCCACTAGAGGACGTCGGGCCCTCAGGCCACCCTCATGAAGTCTGTTTCTGATTGTTTGGTCAGAGACATTCACACAAGTGGCTGACTGGAGGTCATTTTGTAAGGGTCTGGCAGTGCTCATCCTGTTCCTCCTTGCACAAATGAGCAGATACCGGTCCTGCTGATGGGTTAAGGACCTTCTACGGCCCTGTCCAGCTCTCCTAGAGTAACTGCCTGTCTCCTGGAATCTCCTCCTTGCTCTTGAGACTGTGCTGGGAGACACAGCAAACCTTCTGGCAATGGCACGTACTGATGTGCTATCCTGGAGGAGTTGGACTGCATGTGCAACCTCTGTATTGTCCAGGTATCGCCTCATGCTACCAGTAGTGACACTGACCCTAGCCAAATGCAAAACTAGTGAAAAACAGTCAGAAAAGATTAGGAGGGAAAAAATGTCAGTGGCCTCCACCTGGAAAACCATTCCTGTTTTGGGGGTTGTCTCATAGTTGCCCCTCCCTCTAGTGCACCTGTTGTTAATTTCATTAACACCAACGCAGCTGAAACTGATTAACAACCCCCTCTGCTGTTTAACTGACCAGATCAATATCCCAGAAGTTTAATTGACTTGATGCAATACTCCGATTAAAAAGTGTTCCTTTAATTTTACACCAGCAGTGTATATATATGCTTGTGTACCTTTGTGAGGAAGGTAGTTTGATTCATTCTTAGTTGTTTCTTTTGTTATATATACAAAGTTTTGGGGAGGCACTTATTTTTTTGCTTTTGCTTTATTTTTTATTAAAAATAGAAATCATCAATTCTAACATAATCCTCCATCAACATGTAGGCTGCCTCTGGTAGCGGGCACTTTAGAGTCACTATAGTTTAGCCTTCTGTTTAAGTCACTTTAGAGTCACTGTAGTTTAGCCTTCTGTTTAAGTCACTTTAGAGTCACTGTAGTTTAGCCTTCTGTTTAAGTCACGTTAGAGTCACTGTAGTTTAGCCTTCTGTTTAAGTCCAAGCTAAAGATGGAATCTGCATAAGGGAAGGAATAACTACTCCCGGTAGTTTGAGGTAACGGGAAAAGCTTATAATTGTGTATACTTGTCTAACGTGTTTTAAATTTAATCAACAATTGACTTTAGGAGGGTCGGGTGCTGTGCAAGGCCCTGCTGTGCCCTTTGACCTGTGGCTAAATATCACACCACACTGGTGCAACCTGTTCTCTCTTCGCAGACTGTGTGATGGAGACTGAACACGACACTAACACACAGGACTCATCCGTAAAGTTTATTACAATCAGCAGATGGATTTTTCTACTGCATTACAGAGGATATACTTTACATAACATTGTTTCAGTCCACTCTCAATATATAGGTATTTGTTGAAGCAGGCAGCAACAGGTATTTGTTGAAGCAGGCAGCAATAGGTATTTGTTGAAGCTGGCAGTAAAGGTATTGGCATAGGTTTTGTGCTATTTATTGTTATGCATGTGTTTTGTTAAACGAAAATAAGATTTAATCTCAACATGGCCATAACTAATATTTATTTATGATGTTTTGTTATTGTAATGATTATTTCGTCTTCGCTGGAACGTGTGTACGTTGAGAGTGAGGCAGACCTAAGTCTGTAGTCTAGGCTATGCCCCTGAGGAAGGCTGCGTCACACTGTCAACGTGAGGAAGAGGAGGAAGAGGAGGAAGGCTGCATCACACTGTCAACGTGAGGAAGAGGAGGAAGGCTGGGTCACACTGTCAACGTGAGGAAGAGGAGGAAGACTGCATCACACTGTCAACGTGAGGAAGAGGAGGAAGGCTGGGTCACACTGTCAACATGAGGAGGAAGACTGGGTCACACTGTAAACGCGAGGAAGAGGAGGAAGACTGGGTCACACTGTAAATGTGAGGAAGAGGAGGAAGGCTGGGTCACACTGTCAACATGAGGAAGGTGAGGAAGACTGGGTCACACTGTCAATGTGAGGAAGAGGAGGAAGGCTGGGTCACACTGTCAACATGAGGAAGAGGAGGAAGGCTGGGTCACACTGTCAACATGAGGAAGAGGAGGAAGACTGGGTCAGACTGTCAACGTGAGAAAGAGGAGGAAGAGGAGGAAGACTGGGTCAGACTGTCAACATTAGGAAGAGGAGGAAGGCTGGGTCACACTGTCAACGTGAGGAAGAGGAGGAAGGCTGGGTCACACTGTCAATGTGAGGAAGAGGAGGAAGAGGAGCAAGGCTGGGTCAGACTGTCAACATGAGGAAGAGGAGGAAGGCTGGGTCAGACTTTTAACATAAGGAGGAGGAGGAAGGTTGGGTCACACTGTAAACATGAGGAAGAGGAGGGGAAGAAGAGGAAGATCTGATGATTCCAAATCCCAACCTTTCCGGATTTGAAACACGAGAATTTGTCACTTTGATGTTGATCTGACACTGGTTCCATTTTGAGAAACCTATTTTTGTTGTTGTTCAGGAAGTTCTTTGGTGGTGCTATATGTTAACAGAGCATCATAAGCCCTGTTCGGTCATCCCCTTCAGTTAGCTGGAGTGTTCCATTTATAACAGTACATGTAAGAAGTATCACCTAGGACACTCCTCTGTGTTGTCGTGTTACATGCTGATCTGCCATGCACTTTGTTTTTATATATTCCCCTTTTTGACTAGTATTTATAATGATCTTTGCCAAGCTCAGTGGAACAACATTTGCTCCAGATAAGCTCAACAACAACCCCTTCCCACAAATAAGTTCTTTTCTGTTGAGGCCGTGAGAAAACACCCGGTGTTCTTCTGACGTGGATTCATCTGATTGGTCACCACTACTATTTAAATGGCCTTCAGTGTGTGGCGGTGTGTAGCTGAATACCTGGGTGACCCCTCTCCAGGTAAGAACCACAGACGCAGCTTTAACATTCTGCATGTCAGTAGCTGCTTCTGTATAACAGCTAGTTGATAATGTAATTTAAGTAGATAAATAAAGTTAGGCTTTTAGAAGATAATGCTTTCAGGTGTGCAGTGTGTTTCAAATGTCTACACTTCAATGTACATCTGTAGTCTATTCTGCCATATAGGGCAGGCCAATCATAATGTACATGTAAAAATAATTATCATCATCATCATCATCAAAAATAATTATACTACATTTAATTTTATAGGCGCCTTTCTAGACACCAAAGGTCACCGTTATATGTAGTCTATTCAACCATGTAGGAAACCTCACTGTACATATGTAGTCTACACTACCATGTAGGAAACCTCACTGTACATATGTAGTGTATTCTACCATGTAGGAAACCTCACTGTACATATGTAGTGTATTCTACCATGTAGGAAACCTCACTGTACATATGTAGTCTACACTACCATGTAGGAAACCTCACTGTACATATGTAGTGTATTCTACCATGTAGGAAACCTCACTGTACATATGTAGTGTATTCTACCATGTAGGAAACCTCACTGTACATATGTAGTGTATTCTACCATGTAGGAAACCTCACTGTACAAATGTAGTCTACACTACCATGTAGGAAACCTCACTGTACATATGTAGTCTACACTACCATGTCGGAAACCTCACTGTACATATGTAGTGTATTCTACCATGAAGGAAACCTCACTGTACATATGTAGTCTACACTACCATGTAGGAAACCTCACTGTACATATGTAGTCTACACTACCATGTAGGAAACCTCACTGTACATATGTAGTCTACACTACCATGAAGGAAACCTCACTGTACATATGTAGTCTACACTACCATGTAGGAAACCTCACTGTACATATGTAGTCTACACTACCATGAAGGAAACCTCACTGTACATATGTAGTCTACACTACCATGAAGGAAACCTCACTGTACATATGTAGTCTACACTACCATGTAGGAAACCTCACTGTACATATGTAGTGTATTCTACCATGTAGGAAACCTCACTGTACATATGTAGTCTACACTACCATGTAGGAAACCTCACTGTACATATGTAGTCTACACTACCATGTAGGAAACCTCACTGTACATATGTAGTGTATTCTACCATGAAGGAAACCTCACTGTACATACGTAGTCTACACTACCATGTAGGAAACCTCACTGTACATATGTAGTCTACACTACCATGTAGGAAACCTCACTGTACATATGTAGTCTACACTACCATGAAGGAAACCTCACTGTACATATGTAGTGTATTCTACCATGTAGGAAACCTCACTGTACATATGTAGTGTATACTTTCTTATCGGCAAGTAATGAAATTCTCAATTTCCTCGTGATGTGACGATCTTTGTTATTTTTTGCTGGTCCGGAGTTCCAGCTGCACCATGTGGTCTTCTCTCTCTCTCCCCCTGCTGCTGCTGCTCCTCTGTGGGCACACTGCCGTCCATGGAGCCACCCTGAAGGGGTTTGGGCTCCGGGCCAGAGGACTGACTGGGGACCCTGCAGGCCAACCAGATCCCTACGTTGTTGTGTCATGCGGCAAGACCGAACAGACAGGCTTCATCCAAGGCACCAAGGACCCCAACTGGGGGGAGAAGTTCGAGTTCAGTAATGCGAGTTCTGGCTGTCTAACCCTGGAGGTGTACAATAAGGATGTGACCTGGTCCGATTACCTGGGTGGCTGCAGTCCTAAGCTATCCTCTGGTACCTACCATGATAGCTGCTCCATTAACACAGGAGGCACCCTCTACTGCTCCTACTCCTACAGTGGCTGAATCCTGGAACTAGCCAGCTGTCATTCAATACTGCATCAATAAAAACCATCACTGTGGCATTGTCTTTGTTTCTATGCATATGTAACCCTATCTCTGCGATGGCAAAGCCCCCCTCGAGATGTCTGCGTTGTGTTAGGTGTAGTATACTGGGATCGGCAGTGTAGACAGGGCACACAGGACTCGTATTGGTGGTTGAGGTTGAACAAACCGTCCTCATTTATTGTCCTTTCAACACACAAAGAACTGTCTTTTACAAAAGTACTTATAAGCTCATAAATCAGATATCAATGTCACGTGCATGACATGTTAAGCTAGCTCATTAACACTCGGCATAGAAAAATAAAGTTACCTGTCCATTTATCAAAATTACAACAGCTTTAACTCAGTAACTTATTTAGAGTACATAAGCTTAAAAAACAACAACATATATTTGCATTTATAGCTTAATAAGGTGATTTTATCAGTACCGCGATCGGGACCCCTTCTTACCTTTCAACACACAAAGAACTGTACATTACGGTAGCTGCGGAGGGCTGCTATCGCTCAAAATTACAATAACTGCACAGAACGGGAACAGCGCCCTCTGCTGGCGAACACATAAATCACATATAAAACATAAATCACTTCCTTACACATATGTATATATATAATTTTGAAAATTTGAACAAAAATACATATAAATATAACTATATAACTATAGCCGACAAAAAGCGCATCTTAGATACTTCGCCCGTGCGTTGTCACCATGTTGTTTCATAGCCTATAATATGTAAACGTGGGCAAGGCGGATAAATATATTAACCTACTTTATTACCAAGGTTGGAATTAAAATGGGAATATAGTCTAATATGTCATATTGAGAATAGTTGCTCACGTCCTCATCCCCCTGTCAACTCATATTGATCGCCACGCATGAATCCCAATTAATATGATTGTATGAAGCCTAATCGTCAAATGTATGCAAGTTATGCATTTATGTTAGGCATACAAATCTGCTACTATAGTTATGATTCTTAAGTTTCTAACATGTTGACATTTGAAAACATTTAAGCATATTAGCAAGATAGGGGCATAACATAAGTTGGAAAATGTTTAATAAACAACTAGGCTATATGATCTGCATCCCTTGTCGGTCATGTCGCTCGACGGCTGAATGGTGTATCGCTTTTAATATTGCTGCCACAAGGAATTGTGGGGCGGCATTTGCTAATTTAGTTTTGTAAATGTATCCTATGGTAAAGTACACAAGTTAGAAAGCATTGAAGCACCTTTCCTTAGCACTTAAGAGAATTCGAACAGTACTTAGCATGGCTGCCACTTAAGTACTTCAGGGTCATGACTCAGAAACCTTCCTAAGCAAAATAGAGAATTCGAACTTAGCCAGGGTCATAGAGGAGGTGAGAGCTGAAGACATCTCACTCCTGCAGGTCAGTATCACTCATGACATTAGAAAAGGAAGGCTTGTTTTGTAATTTGTTACATTTGATCTTTTTGTCCCTCCATCAGAACTACAAAACCACGTTGAAAAGGTAAGAGATGTTTCTTTGTGTGGTTCTAAAGCCAAGCCCACTGCATCACTGACTCCTGAATGTTCTTCCAGAGCCCAGTGCACACTGCCCCACCCACAGCTGGTCTCAGGAGCTCTGATAGACGTGGCCAAACACCTGGGCAACCTCTCCTTCAGTCTGGGAGAAGATGAAGGAGAGGGTCAGGTTCACTCCTGTCATTCTGGACCCGAACACTGCAGCTACTTGTCTCTCTCTGTCTGATGATCTGACCAGTGTGAGATACACAGACACCAAGCAGCAGCTCCCTAACAACCCAGAGAGGAACACATGCTATGCCAGGGTATTTGGTTGTGAGGGGTTCAGCTCAGGAAAGCACAGCTGGGAGCTGGAGGTGGGAGACCATCCTGAATATGAGGTAGGTGTGGCCAACGAGTCAGCTGACAGGAAGGGAGAAGAGTTACACCCAGAGAGTAGAATCTGGACAATAAAGCATGTTCAGTGCTGACTACCATGATGTAGGATGGGAGACTCTCCCAGTGAAGAGGAGCCCCCAGAGGATCAGAGTCCAGCTGGACTATGACAGGGGGGAGCTGTCCTTCTACGACCCTGAAGACATGTCTCTCATCTACACTCAGAGAAACCTTCATTGAGAAACTCTACCCATACTTCCTTCAATGTCCAACTTGTTACACTTCAAAGGTAAAGGAGAACTTGTTAGTTACGTCTGTGGTGATGAACAGAATGGTTGGTTTTACTAGAATCTTATTTGGTTACACTGGGATTCCTTTGTCTAAGGGGATTCAGGTTAGATCATTGTCAAATCAGCTTTGAAGCACAATAAAAAACATTTAAAGTTATCAAGTACTTTAATGTATGAGTGTGAAAACGAAATAGAATCTTGTCCCAATCTGAAACAGTGTCTGAGTTGTATGTTGTTTTTTTACTTTTCAACATAGATTAGTTTGTATTACAAACTAATCTATCACTTTTTTCTTATGTGGGTCATGAGTTTATGAAGATACTCAAGTACTCTCATGGTATTCATGATGATAAATAATACTCAGGTACTCTCATGGTATTCATGATGATAGATAATACTCAGGTACTTTCATGGTATTCATGATGATAGATAATACTCAGGTACTCTCATGGTATTCATGATGATAGATAATACTCAGGTACTCTCATGGTATTCATGATGATAGATAATTCTCAGGTACTCTCATGGTATTCATGATGATAGATAATACTCAGGTACTCTCATGGTATTCATGATGATAGATAATACTCAGGTACTCTCATGGTATTCATGATGATAGATAATACTCAGGTTTCCCACTTCACCCACAGATTCTAAAAAAAGCACTCGAACCAGAAGAACACTGAACCGCTGCTGACGTTTTGAAAACGTTCTTTACATTATTGTATCCATAAACACATGATGTATTGGTGTATGTAAGGACGATCAAACAGTTGACTGAGCATAAACAGTTGTTTTTCTCTCAAAATCGCGGCTGGGTCATACATACAGATCTCTTAAAGGAACAAACAGGTCAGGTCAATCAAATCAGTCTGAAGCCAAACAAGGGAATCTAAATGTTAAGTTTACCATTTGTGACAAATGACAATTATTCTTCATTGCCATAAAAATAGTCTGCCAAAAATAGGTGATGTCTTCTCAGTCTGGCAAAGGAGTCTTTTACAAAGTATTTACAAATGTTACACATCATACTGTTCTGCGGAAGGCAATTCCACAACAGGGTGAACTCAAACACTCCATCTTCCACTGTCGTCCTGCAGCTGTAGTTCATCCCCTCGGCCACATGAGGGCAGCAGAGGACAGGTATAACTTCAGGGTCGCTCCCTTGTGCATCATGGCCCTGCAGTTCCCCTAACGGCCTCAGAAGGCGCTGTTGCGGTGAATGCAGGAGGGGCAGCAGTGGAGGGTGTCGTGGATGAAGAGGTCACACTCCACACAGAACACGTCCCTGCAGACCGGACACACAAACACCTGAGAAGAAGAGGAGGGAGGAGCCATTTAGAGGATGTCAAGCCGATTGGTTGGATTTGGAAATCACATATTCTTGTCTGCTCAAAGTTTGGCACAAAACAATTCTAAACAATTCTCAAATACAGGGAGTGTGTCTAGGGAGAGATAGCGGAGATCTATTTTGAGGAGGAGCTAGTGTCTAGAGAGAGCTCTAGGATGAGAAGCCAGAGAGAATCATTGTGTCTACAGAGACAGTGTGTAGATGGATAGTGTCCAGACAGAATCACTGTGTCTACAGAGACAGTGTGTAGATGGATAGTGTCCAGACAGAATCACTGTGTCTACAGAGACAGTGTGTAGATGGATAGTGTCCAGACAGAATCACTGTGTCTACAGAGACAGTGTGTAGATGGATAGTGTCCAGACAGAATCACTGTGTCTACAGAGACAGTGTGTAGATGGATAGTGTCCAGACAGAATCACTACTTACACTCTTGTCCGTCAAAGCCCCTTGACAACCTTGACAGATCCTGAAACAGACAACCAATGGGTTAAAGACACCCACCTACTCCAGTGAGGTCCTGAAGTGTGTGTGTGTGTGTGTGTGTTTGGCGTGGATCTACAGTGTGTCTGTGTCTGTGGTGTGGATCTAGTGTGTCTGTATATATGTGTGTGTGTGTGTGTGTGTGTGTGTGTGTGTGTGTGTGTGTGTGTGTGTGTGTGTGTGTGTGTGTGTGTGTGTGTGTGTACCTGTCTCCGGGGAGCTCGTCCAGCAGCGTCTCCAGGAAGGCGTCCAGGGGGAACAGGTGATGGAAGGAGCGAGCCAGGTGAGGGGCGGAGACTAACGTCAAACCTGGACACACACACACACACACACACACACACACACACACACACACACACACACACACACACACACACACACACACACACAGTTATATTCACATGCACACACACACTTTATAAAAACACACACAATTCATAAGAGCACACACACTTCATAAGATAATCATGCATCCAACACAACACATGAGAAAACACGTTCACACACACACACACACACACACACACACACACACACACACACACGGGGAAGAGCCTCACCACAGACTTTACACTCCACAGGCAGCTCTGTGTACTTGGAGTGACACTGAGGACAGAAGTATCCTCCTAGAGACAGGCCCACCTCACTGCTGCTGTCTAGGTGACTATAAACAGGAAACAGGAAGCAGGAAACAGGAAACACTATGTTAGAGAGGAGTTACTACACTGCTGCTGTCCAGGTGACTGTAAACAGGAAACAGGAAACAGGAAACACTGTATGTTAGAGAGGAGCTACTACACTGCTGCTGTCCAAGTGACTGTAAACAGGAAACAGGAAACACTGTATGTTAGAGAGGAGCTACTACACTGCTGCTGTCCAGGTGACTGTAAACAGGAAATAGGAAGGGGCTACTACACCCTCTAACTAAGTTGAAACAAAATAACAAAACAGGTTTTTTCAGTTTCCATAGAAATGCAGGGGTATCCATGTTGGCCTTGGTGCTGTTCAGGCATGTGAGTAAATGACTTAGCACATGAAACTGTGTAGTTCCAAGTGGAAACATAGCACGATTATTCCCTCCATGTAAAGTAATGTGGTTTTGGTACTCTGTTTAAAACGGTGTTTAAAGAGATGGAAACACTCACACCATGCTGAAGGAGGGTTTGGCATCGTGGTCTGATAGTGAGGCCATGGTGTGCTGAGGGAAACCTGGAAACACAAACACACACAGACTACTACAGTATATACTGTGTATATATATAACACAGAGACTCTACTATATGTAACACAGAGAAACAGAGTTAGAGACTCTAGGTTTAGACTGTCTGCAGTGTTGAGGGTTATAGACTGTCTATAGTGGGTTAGGTATTGACTGTCTATAGTGTTGTGGGTTATAGACTGTCTATAGTGGGTTAGGTATAGACTGTCTATAGTGTTGAGGGTTATAGACTGTCTATAGTGTTGCGGGTTATAGAGTCTATAGTGGGTTAGGTATAGACTGTCTATAGTGTTGTGGGTTATAGACTGTCTACAGTGGGTTAGGTATAGACTGTCTATAGTGTTGTTAGGTATATAGACTGCCTATAGTCTTGTGGGGTACAGACTGCCTATAGTGTTGTTAGGTATAGACTGTCTCTAGTGTTGTAGACTGACCCATTCGTATGAGGGAGCACTCTGAGGAGGTGCTGGCTGGAGGCGGCTTCACATGGAACATCAGCAGCTCCTTAAAATGGCTCTCATCCAGGATCACATGGTACGTCCCTGTTACCGGGCAGAGTACACCAGCACGCTTAAAACACTACTAAAAACAAAACAATCTATGAATACATTTAATTAGGATGGCTAAACATTCACTGAGTCCTGAGGAGGTCTTGAAATGGACACGGCATTGGCAGCCTATCCCTATATCCCTGGTGTGCTACCCATGGCAGGCTATGGTCAGTGCTAACAGACTTAGCGTGCTACCCATGGCAGGCTATGACCAGGGCTAACAGACTTAGCGTGCTACCTATGGCAGGCTATGGCCAGGGCTAACAGACTTAGCGTGCTACCCATGGCAGGCTATGACCAGGGCTAACAGACTTAGCGTGCTACCCATGGCAGGCTATGGCCAGGGCTAACAGACTTAGCGTGCTACCTATGGCAGGCTATGGCCAGGGCTAACAGACTTAGCGTGCTACCCATGGCAGGCTATGGCCAGGGCTAACAGACTTAGTGTGCTACCTATGGAGAAGACTTAGCTAGCCCTGTCTGGACCTGTAGGGGAACCCAGCAGAACGAGTGGACCAATCAGAGAGAGAGAGGTTTCCATGTTACCAGGCAGAATACATCAGAACACACCACTGCATCCACCAATCGAAACCCTACTAGGAGAATAATTTATTTCTAAGCCGTATCTCTAATCAGGGTCTGGGTAGACCCAGAACACGCTGGCGGGATTATATATCTCGTCTGGCCTGGGAACGCCACGGGATCCTCCAGGAGGAGCTGGAAAGCGTTGCTGGGGATAGGGACGTCTGGACTACCCTTCTTAGCCTGCTGCCACCGCGACCCGGCCCCGGATAAGCGGCGGAAAATGGATGGATGGATCTCTAATCAGAGAGAGCGGGCTGACCTCCTGTTTCCCGTGTGAGCACAGTGCACACCCGCACCTCGGCAGACAGGCCGATCACCGACACACGGATCTTCAGGGACTTCAGAGTCTGGAACACAACACCACATAAGGGCTTAACTCAAGAGATCACACAATAGGAAGACCCACATAAGATGAGTCCACAGGAAGAGCCATATAAGGTGTTAAGTAGGCGATGAGACCCCAGGAAGAGCCATATAAGGGGTTAACTATGAGATGAGACCACAGGAACACGCTGTGATCATCTTGTAGATGTTAGGGTTAGGGTTACATACTATGATCATCTTGTAGATGTTAGGGTTAGGGTTACATACTATGATCATCTTGTAGATGTTAGGGTTAGGGTTACATACTGTGATCATCTCGTAGATGTTGGCTGGGTCACAGGTAGTCAAGCTGCTGAACAGAATCAGGACCTCTCTGCTGGTGTGGCCGGGCATGTGTCTGAACAGAGAACAAAATTAAATACATTTAGGAAATGGATTTATGAGAGTTGTACAGTAATTATGACATATTTAATAGCAATACAAGCACAGGCAAGCAGGTGTAAGAGAGTTACAAGAATGTAAAAAATAAAAAAACCTTCATGCACACACAAAGACTTCACTCACTCACTCACTCTCACACACACACACACACACACACACACAAAGACTTCACTCACTCACACACACAAAGACTTCACTCACTCACTCACACACACAAAGACTTCACTCACTCACTCACTCACTCCTTCATGCACACACAAAGACTTCACTCACTCACACACACCTTCATGCACACACAAAGACTTCACACACTCACACACTCACTTACTCACTCCTCACTCACTCACACACACACTCTCACACACACACTCACTCACTCACTCACTCACTCACTCACTCACACACACACACAAAGACTTCACTCACTCACACACACACACAAGACACACACAAAGACACACTCACTCACACACTCCTTCACACACACACTCACACTCACACTCACACACACACTCACACACACACTCACACACACTCTCACACACTCTCACACTCACTCACACACTCACACACACTCTCACTCACTCTCACACACACACACACACACACACACTCATTCACACACACACTCTCACACACACACACTCACACTCACTCACACACTCTCTCTCTCACACTCTTTCACACTCTGTCTCACTCTCTCTCACACACACACACTCACTCACTCACTCTCTCTCTCACACACACACTCACTCACTCACTCACTCACTCACTCACTCACTCACTCACTCACTCACTCACTCTGAAGAGCAGGTGTGGTGTGGGGGGGGGGCCTACTTGAGTGTCTGCATGGCCAGGCTGAGGGAGTTGTAGAGAGAGGGCTCTCCCACACACACAGTGTCCACTGCTTTCTTCAGCGCAGTGGTGTGCTTCTTAGGGTTACCTAGGAAACAAACACACGGTGTGCTTCTCAGGGTTACCTAGGAAACAGGAAACACACACATGGTGTGCTTCTCAGGGTTACCTAGCAGAGGACACCAACACACAGCACACCGTCACATAACTACACAACGCTATCCGTACAATAAAGAAGTCAATATTGATTTAAATGTGTAGAGCTTTTATTGTTGACTGCTGAATCAAACCACTGTGAGAGATAGAGGTAGGTTGGGCTCTATTGCTATTTTACTAAAATATCTATTTTCCACTTGATGCTTTACTTGGACTTAAGAAACCAAAGGTCAATGAAGATTAAGGCTCAAAAGCTACAAATTCAAAGTTGCAAATGTAAGAAAGCAACGTTTTCAGACAGTTGTACAGTCAAGTCCTGATCTGACCTCTGACCCTAGGTGACCTAAGGTGGTGCCGGGGTCATGATAGGGGTCAGAAGGGTCATGTAGGGCTCACCTGCCAGGTCAGTCAGCTTCTCTGCCCTCTTATTCTTAGTGGTGATGATGCCCACCTGAAACACAGAGGCTTACTCATCACTCACTGTTTTTACATTCTAGTTCTCATTTAGTTGTTTCAACTAACCAGTATAATAATCTGATAAATACCAGGAAACATAGACAAAGGGACAGTTAGGAGTAGATTATAAATATGACAGGACCAGCAGTAAAACTATTACATAAAAGAACGCACTCAGTCATCCCTGGGATGAGGAGATAATAAGAAAGAATGAGGGGAATGATAAACAGGGCATTAGGTTAGCTTAGCGGAGCTACCTACCTGATAAACAGGGCATTAGGTTAGCTTAGCGGAGCTACCTACCTGATAAACAGGGCATTAGGTTAGCTTAGCGGAGCTACCTACCTGATAAACAGGGCATTAGGTTAGCTTAGCGGAGCTACCTACCTGATAAACAGGGCATTTGGTTAGCTTAGCGGAGCTACCTACCTGATAAACAGGGCATTAGGTTAGCTTAGCGGAGCTACCTACCTGATAAACAGGGCATTAGGTTAGCTTAGCGGAGCTACCTACCTGATAAACAGAGAGAGGTTAGCTTAGTGGAGCTACCTACCTGACTGATTGGGTTCTGGTCAAAGTACTCCTCCACAAAGTGCTCCATCAACTGCATGGAGCAAAGACACAGAAACCATTGGACATGTTCACTACTTTATTATGATACAGTCACAACTAAGCTGCATATCAACTCGTCATCAGGCATCAGAAAATGTAAATAACTTCTTCATATGCAATTATATCACTAGACATCACACTATTGCATCATATAAGCATAAAAAAACAAATGTTTCAAAATAATTCAAACTAGTTTTTCCTTAAAACGTTTCCTTCTTTCCTGTAAATAGTAAAGCTATATTTGCTGTGAGAGAAGGGGAAGTCTTTTATTTCTGAAAAACCTAATAGACCTTGAAACAGCAACACTTCAAACAAACTGGAGTTACAGCCCTGGCTTGTCTGATTGAGTTTGAACAGCCACCAGGCACACTTCCCGGTCATTCTTCTAAAACCTCCTCAACAGCTGAGGTATCTAGAGGGTGTGGTTAACCTTCAGTGAGGGGGTGGGATTTACCTTCAGTGAGGCTGTGAGGCGGTTGGGTTTCAGGTCGTGGTCTTCCATTGTCCGGGAGCAGTCGATCACCACGTACAGGTGACGCATCTGAAAGACCACACATATCACTGATACTCTAAAACACACACACACACAGCGAACTGTCCTCCATACATAAAGACAACTTTACACCACAGCGGGCTGTACGCTATCCGTAAAGACTTTACACTACAGTGGGCTGTACGCTATCCGTAAAGACTTTACACTACAGAGGGCTGTACGCTATCCGTAAAGACTTTACACTACAGAGGGCTGTACGCTATCCGTAAAGACTTTACACTACAGCGGGCTGTACGCTATCCGTAAAGACTTTACACCACAGAGGGCTGTACGCTATCCGTAAAGACTTTACACTACAGCGGGCTGTACGCTATCCGTAAAGACTTTACACTACAGAGGGCTGTACGCTATCCGTAAAGACTTTGCACTACAGCGGACTGTGCGCTATCCGTAAAGACTTTACACCACAGGGGACCGTACTCTATAAGTAAGACAGGCAGAGAAGGCACTCCACAACTAGATAATGGAGGCAGTGCAATGGAAACTCACCATCCCCAGTCGTACTTGTCCATGACTCTCAAACACTCTGGGAAGGAGAAAAAGCCCAGGACAGTCATTTAGTTACAACAGCAGCACCGTCAGAAAGTCACCTAGTACTTACACACTGACAAAAAAATACATAGAGTTTTACACTTACAAGCAGATGGAGAGAAACACACACAAACCTTTTCCGTTTTGCCTGAAACAGAATCTCCTCCACAGTGGCTTTGAGGGAGCCAGACTCATCCTCTTTTAGAACCTCCCTATAGAGACACACACAGACAGACATGCAGAGAGATAGATAGATAGATAGATAGATAGATAGATAGATAGATAGAGAGAGAGAGAGATAGAGAGAGGGGGGGGGGGGGGATCTGTTGTAAAAGTCAATGTTATTCCTCCACATAACCACCTCAAAACTCGATGTGACTTTTTCCCATTCAATTACACAATTAAATATCAAATCCAGTAGTAATGGCTTGAATGTAGGTCCAGCGTATGACAGCATGACGTTATTATTATATATTTTATCAGATCATCTGAACTGTATGACTAGTCTTACCATGTTCTTTCGTAGCCCCCCTCCCAACGCTTGGCTCTCTCCGGCTCTTCGTCCATAGTGGCTGTCAAACCTCACAAAATCTCGATTTCCAGTTAGAGATCGCTGTAAAGTAATTCATGTAACGTTGATTAGTTTTTATTTAAATACATCTTCAAATAATCTATGACTCTTTAACAAATCTTGATGGTACCTAGCTTGCTTAGGTCCCTTATGCGTGTCGGTCTTAATCTTCCCCCACATAGATGACCTGGGCATAAAACGTTCCGCTGTTGTAACCGAATAAAAAATGCCACCCACAAAACATAAACGATGTAGACAATTTTACTTTATATTGTTTAATTCATAATTTCTAAAGTGTAAAAAATATACTGTATGATTCTAATGATAGGTTGCACGGTGCTTTGCAAAACTCAAGCGGTCACTTTAAATAGGTAATTTCCTGTCTCTCTCTTACGGGTGCTGGCGGGAACTGCTGTTACAGTCAGGCACATAACTACGAATCGCAATTATTGCTGCAGTATCAGTCTTACGCTTAACCGTAAACATGTCTCGTGTTTTGAACTGCATCGTGGCAGTTTGTCCAGATATGGGTATCGGAAATAAGGGTAATCTACCTTGGCACCCAAAACGACTCAAGTAAGTGGCGTCTACAATAACACGGCTGCATTTAAAGTTCTACGGACCTTTGCATTTGCAAAGAAACTGACAGGAGACTCCACGTGCACGCGCGCGTGTGACCTTATGTTCATAATTATTATATGTGCACAGAAAATTACACGATTTTATCCATTGGATCCATTGAATTAAATTATTACAATTGATAAGATGTTCGCATATGAGTTGTTTTGACCGGGGTCCAGAGAGTGATTTTTTTTATGATAGAACATAAGTGGCGAATAACCTTGGCTGGCTTAGTTGGCCATATTCGACTGTTTTGATTTAAAGTCTGAATAAATGTAGGCCTGCCGTTGATCTCTTACAGTAATGAATTCAAGTATTTCCAGAAGATGACCATGACTCCATCTGTGGAAGGTACAATAGTTTACATTCATAACACAACAGTTTATTGCCAGCCACAGAGATTATTTAGTGAATAATCAACTCGAAACAGAATGCCTGTCACATGGTGGCCATAGTTAGCATGTGGAACACATAGTTTCATCATAAGAACCCCCTCCCCTCTATCCCTCTGCTGCTGCTGACCCCTTCCATTCCTCTCTCTCTCTGTCTCTCTCTGTCTCTCTCTCTCTCTCTCTCCCCCCTGTTCCTCTATAGGTAAGCAGAATGTGGTGATCATGGGCAGAAAGACCTGGTTCTCCATCCCAGAGAGGAACCGACCTCTAAAGAACAGGATCAACATCGTCCTGAGCAGGGAGCTCAAGTAAGACAGCACAGTTTAAACACAGCACCGTTTACAGCACAGTTTAAACACAGCACTGTTTACAGCACAGTTTACTGACAGAAAAGCTAGCAGACAACACAGTTTGCAGACAGCACAGTTTATAGATAGCACAGTTTAGACAGCACATTTTACTGACAGCACAGTTTACACACAGCACAGTTTTATAACGTGTCTGCTAGGCTAGCTGCTACTACACATCTATGGGTTAGGACAAGGTTTGTTCAACACTGCAGCCTTTTCATTGTCATTAAGGATGACACAAGCCGTGAGCTAGAGGATTGTTCTTCCAGCGTGAGTGCAACAGTTCAGAGAACGTTGATTAAATGATGGTGATTAAGTAATAAAATACAATCACCAAGCAATATTGTAATATAAACATGAATTACATTGTAACTGTGGCTACACAAACAGTCCACTGCCACTGTTAATGCCTTTGTGTTTTAGCTCAGGTTGAATACATCTAAAGTGGCTGTGTTTCTCCAGAGAGCCACCAGAGGGCGCTCATCACCTGGCCTCTGACTTCAGCTCAGCGCTCCGCCTGCTGGACACAGCCGAGATGGCAGAGCAAGCAGACCAGGTCTGGGTCATCGGTGGCAGCTCCCTATACAAGGTGGGTCATTGTGACCTTTGACCCCAGACACTGTTTACTAGGGCAAGGACAGAAAGTGAGGTGGAAAAGAATGAGACAGAGAGAGTGAATTTAACCCTGTAGGGTAACATGATGTTTAACCCTGTGGGGTCCCATGATGTTAACCCTGTGGGGTCACATGATGTTTAACCCTGTGTGGTCACATGATGTTTAACCCTGTGGGGTCCCATGATGTTAACCCTGTGGGGTCACATGATGTTTAACCCTGTGTGGTCACATGATGTTTAACCCTGTGGGGTCCCATGATGTTAACCCTGTGGGGTCCCATGATGTTTAACCCTGTGTGGTCACATGATGTTTAACCCTGTGGGGTCACATGATGTTTAACCCTGTGTGGTCACATAATGTTTAACCCTGTGGGGTCGCATGATGTTTAACCCTGTTGGGTAACATGATGTTTAACCCTGTGGGGTAACATGATGTTAACCCTGTGGGGTCACATGATGTTTAACCCTGTAGGGTAACATGATGTTTAACCCTGTGGGGTCACATGATGTTTAACCCTGTGGGGTCACATGATGTTTAACCCTGTAGGGTAACATGATGTTTAACCCTGTGGGGTCCCATGATGTTAACCCTGTGGGGTCACATGATGTTTAACCCTGTGGGGTCCCATGATGTTAACCCTGTGGGGTCACATGATGTTTAACCCTGTGGGGTCACATGATGTTTAACCCTGTGTGGTCACATAATGTTTAACCCTGTGTGGTCACATGATGTTTAACCCTGTGGGGTCACATGATGTTTAACCCTGTGTGGTCACATAATGTTTAACCCTGTGTGGTCACATGATGCCTGCTCCTTCACACACGGAACAGCTGCTCAAAGAAAGCTCTGCTGTTATTATATAGAACACAGCACAGCACAGCCCTTACAGAAAGCTCTGCTGTTATTATATAGAACACAGCACAGCACAGCCCTTACAGAAAGCTCTGCTGTTATTATATAGAACACAGCACAGCACAGCCCTTTCAGAAAGCTCTGCTGTTATTATATAGAACACAGCACAGCACAGCCCTTACAGAAAGCTCTGCTGTTATTATATAGAACACAGCACAGCACAGCTCTTACAGAAAGCTCTGCTGTTATTATATAGAACACAGCACAGCACAGCTCTTACAGAAAGCTCTGCTGTTATTATATAGAACACAGCACAGCACAGCTCTTACAGAAAGCTCTGCTGTTATTATATAGAACACAGCACAGCACAGCTCTTACAGAAAGCTCTGCTGTTATTATATAGAACACAGCACAGCTGCTCAAAGAAAGCTCTGCTGTTATTATATAGAACACAGCACAGCACAGCCCTTACAGAAAGCTCTGCTGTTATTATATAGAACACAGCACAGCTGCTCAAAGAAAGCTCTGCTGTTATTATATAGAACACAGCACAGCACAGCCCTTACAGAAAGCTCTGCTGTTATTATATAGAACACAGCACAGCACAGCCCTTACAGAAAGCTCTGCTGTTATTATATAGAACACAGCACAGCACAGCTCTTACAGAAAGCTCTGCTGTTATTATATAGAACACAGCACAGCACAGCCCTTACAGAAAGCTCTGCTGTTATTATATAGAACACAGCACAGCTGCTCAAAGAAAGCTCTGCTGTTATTATATAGAACACAGCACAGCACAGCCCTTACAGAAAGCTCTGCTGTTATTAAATAGAACACAGCACAGCTAAAGAACATTATATAGAACACAGCTCTTACAGAAAGCTCTGCTGTTATTATATATAACACAGCACAGCACAGCCCTTACAGAAAGCTCTGCTGTTATTATATAGAACACAGCACAGCACAGCCCTTACAGAAAGCTCTGCTGTTATTATATAGAACACAGCACAGCACAGCCCTTACAGAAAGCTCTGCTGTTATTATATAGAACACAGCACAGCACAGCTCTTACAGAAAGCTCTGCTGTTATTATATAGAACACAGCACAGCACAGCTCTTACAGAAAGCTCTGCTGTTATTATATAGAACACAGCACAGCTGCTCAAAGAAAGTCTGCTGTTATTATATAGAACACAGCACAGCTCTTACAGAAAGCTCTGCTGTTATTATATAGAACATAGCACAGCTCTTACAGAAAGCTCTGTTGTTATTATGTAGAACACAGCACAGCACAGCCCTTACAGAAAGCACTGCTGTTATTATATAGAACACAGCACAGCAGCTCAATGAAAGCTCTGCTGTTATTATATAGAACACAGCACAGAACAGCCATGACAGAAAGCTCTGCTGTTATTATATAGAACACAGCACAGCACAGCCCTTACAGAAAGCTCTTGTTATTATATAGAACACAGCACAGCACAGCTCTTACAGAAAGCTCTGCTGTTATTATATAGAACACAGCACAGCACAGCCCTTACAGAAAGCTCTGCTGTTATTATATAGAACACAGCACAGCACAGCCCTTACAGAAAGCCCTGCTGTTATTATATAGAACACAGCACAGCACAGCTCTCTTACAGAAAGCTCTGCTGTTATTATATAGAACACAGCACAGCACAGCCTGACAGAAAGCTCTGCTGTTATTATATAGAACACACACACCCCTTACACACACACACACACACAGAGAGAAAGCTCTGCTGTTATTATATAGAACACAGCACAGCTCTTACAGAAAGCTCTGCTGTTATTATATAGAACATAGCACAGCACAGCTCTTACAGAAAGCTCTGTTGTTATTATGTAGAACACAGCACAGCTCTCAGAAAGCTCTGCTGTGCATATAGAACACAGCACTCGCACATATTATATAGAACATAGCACAGCACAGCTCTTACAGAAAGCAACGTGTGTAACTTTACTGACTTGTTAAACCTTACAGAGCGGCCTGCCATCCCAGAATCTTCTCTTAAGATTTCTTTCGGCTGACGCAGCGACAACCTTGCAGCATTTGAAAGTGTCGGTTGAACTATTCTCCGTCCTGTTGTAAAACCAAACCCTGATAGATGCTGTCACACACACCCACACACACACACACACACACAGAGAGTTGAGTTGTCATGGAGACCCGATTGCTCAAGGATACGATGACAATAAACTGCCAACCTCTTGACAGCTTCTCTTTGCAAACGCACTCGCACATGAGTGACTGGCACTGAAACACACACACACACACACAGCTGACCAGGCACTGAAACACACGCACACACAGCTGACCAGGCACTGAAACACACACACACACACACTAGTTTGAAACACACACACACACACTGACCAGTCACTGAAACACACACACACACAGCTGACCAGGCACTGAAACACACACACACACACACAGCTGACCAGGCACTGAAACACACGCACACAGCTGACCAGGCACTGAAACACACGCACACAGCTGACCAGGCACTGAAACACACGCACACAGCTGACCAGGCACTGAAACACACGCACACACACAGCTGACCAGGCAGCTGACCAGGCACTGAAACACACGCACACAGCTGACCAGGCCTGAAACACACACACACACACAGCTGACCAGAGTGAGTTACACACACACACACACACACACACACACACACACACACACACACACTGTTGATCAGGCCTAAACGCACACACACAGCTGACCAGGATGTTTGTTTGTTTGTTGTCTAGGAAGTGATGGAGAGTCGAGGAACACAGAGATTGTTTGTCACACGAATCCTCCAGCAGTTTGACAGCGACACCTTCCTCCCTGAGATCAACCTAGACAAGTACACACTGCTGACAGAGTGAGTTACACACACACACACACACACACACACACACACACACACACAGCAAACTCAACAAAGCCACACTACGTCAGTCCAGGCGTGTAGTCCTTTTCTGTATCGGTGTTTCACTCTGTAGTTCTCCCACAGACACACCACAGAACTGCACTGTCCTTTCTAAATAGATTTATATTTCAAAAGCATACCTTTCTCTGCAAATTGGACAAATGGTTGTGTTGGCATGGCAACAAACGCAGTTCACTATCAAATAGTAGTTAAAGTAATATTTAATTAGCCGATAATGAGTCTAATATATTTTATTGAATTAGAATGCAGAATGAGTGAGTGAATCTTTAGTTCTCATCCTGAGAGCATCATCAACATAATAATAATAATAATAATGGTAATATATTATCATGTGTATGTATCTTATAACCTGAAAGTGTCTGTAGTTTATCATGTATATCTTATAACCTTACAGTGTGACTTTAGTTTATCTCTCTCTCTGTGTGTGTGTGTGTGTGTGTGTGTGTGTGTGTGTGTGTGTGTGTGTGTGTGTGTGTGTGTGTGTGTGTGTGTGTGCGTGCGTGCGTGTAGGTTTCCAGGGGTTCCCCAGGGACTACAGGAGGAAAGTGGTCTGCAGTACAAGTTTGAAGTCTACGAGAGCACCGATGACCTGTGACCTTACCCCAAACACACACACACACACACACACACACACACACACACACACACACACACAAAGCCCTGCTACTTTGGCTAATATTGTGTGAATGTAAATAGCCTCTGTCTTGTAAAGTGTCACTACTAATTGCTAGAGAAAGAGGTTTAGGTGTGAAATGAAGAATTTTAGGTGTGAAATTACTGTTTTTATTTTAAAAATACATGCTTTCTCTTTTTACTTTTTAAATTTTTTTTCGTTCCAAATTGTAAGTTCATTCTGTTTCCCCGACATCCAAACCATCCATGCCAGTTGAAATACAGTTGTAATGCTTATATCCACAGTTTGGCTTCCTGTTGTCTTTACTGCTGGTCGTTGTCATCAACCTGCAGTACCACCGTGTGGCCTCTAGGGGCAAGGCATTGTGCTTCAGTTGGTCTAAAAGAACTCAATGGCTGCATCTCAATACTCATAATATCAAACTATATAGTAAGACAAGGAAAAGATTAAGTGTGTCCCATTACATAGTGTGTCAGTGTGGTAAGCCAAAAATACCAGGATGTCCTATTACATCCAGTCGTTTTGACAGTATCCTAGCCAGCATGCTTTTCTGACCCACAATGCTCAGCAAAGCGGAATATACATCACGTGGACTCTCCTCCCCGATGGAGCACCAACGATTTTCAAATTTGTCGCTACGGACTGCGACGGATGTATGAGCAAGAGGGTCAAAGTTCAAGGCGTAATGACAAACTAGTATGTCCCAATGCTGTGCCTACTGCATGCAACAGGAGGTACTTTGTAAAGGCAGCTGCAGTGCCTACTAGAACTACGACCAGTGGTATTTGATTTTAGACACAGCCGTGATTTTGCTTCCATTCCACAGAGTCAACTTACAGTGACGAGGTTAACCACATCAAACACATACCCTTAATATCACAGGATTCTAAATAACTGTTATTTTTTTATTCACACAGAGACTGTGTGTGTGTGTGTGTGTGTGTGTGTGTGTGTGTGTGACCTCTCGCTGGAAGAGACATTGTCCATGATGGGGTCATTCTGTAGGAGTCATGGGTGTCGGCTCCAAACTCCACAGCGCTAGTTGAATATTCATTAGTTTCATAGCACACACACACACACACACACACGTCTGCACACAGACACGCACACACACACACACACTCTCACACAGAGTCACACACTCACACGCACACAGACACATACACTCTCACTCTCACACAGAGACACACACACACACACACACTCTCACACGCACACAGAGACACACACTCTCACTCTCACACAGAGGCACACACACACTCTCACACGCACACAGAGACACACACTCTCACTCTCACACAGAGACACACACACACACACTCTCACACGCACACAGAGACGCACACACACTCTCACACGCACACAGAGACACACACACACTCTCACACAGAGACACACACTCTCACTCTTACACAGAGACACACACACGCACTCACACGCACACAGAGACACAGAATGAATCCCTCCGTGGAGTGGATACCACGTGGGGGCAGCATGAAGTGGAGATCTGTCTCACACACACACACGCACACACACACACACGCACACAATCACTCACACAGACACACGCACACAATCACAGTCACACAGACACACACACACACAGTGTAATCAACACAGCTAATTAGTCTCCACCAGCCTCTCTGATGCCTTTGAGATGTGTGTGTGTATGTGTGTGTGTGGAACACAGACGTACACGTAGCCACTTCACACACCTGCTCCTATCATGAGTCCCAACGGTGGGAGAGGAGGGGGAACACACACACACACACACACGCATACACACACACACTAACACATTCACACAGACACACACACGCATACACACACACACTTACACATTCACACAGACACACACACGCATACACACACACACTAACACATTCACACAGACACACACACACACACACACACACACACACACACACACACACACACACACACACACACACACACACACACACACGAATACACACACTTACACACACAAACACACAGAGACAAAGACACACTTTCCTAATCTGAAAATGTCATGG
>JAPMUY010000130.1:5000-27500 GCA_026901105.3 Galaxias olidus | reverse complement strand
GGTATCTCTGTGTTAACATGGGGCTGTGGTGGTGTCTCTGTGTTAACATGGGGCTGTGGTGGTATCTCTCTGGGGCTGTTCATCTTTTGTGTAACATGGGGCTGTGGTGGTATGTACTCTCTGTGTTAACATGGGGCTGTGGTATCTCTGTGAAAACATGGGGCTGTGGTGGTGTCTCTGTGTTAACATGGGGCTGTGGTATCTCTGTGTTAACATGGGGCTGTGGTGGTATCTCTGTGTTAACATATATATTATATATATATGAACATATCTCTGTGTTAACATATATACTATATGAATACCTTATATACTATATATTTTATATATGAATACCATATATACTATATATTTCATATATGAATACCATATATACTATATGAATACCTTATATACTATATATTTCATATATGAATACCATATATCCTATATATTTCATACTATAAATGACATTTCAAAATCAAATTGTTGACCCCCTATCTAAGTTCCATTGGGCAGTATCATCATTTCAGCCCCCTGACATTTCTCCCATCTCTGCCCTGTTCTCTCCTGCTCTGGTATTCTGTCTGTAGGCCAGCTCTCAAAGGGCCGCCGGGAGGAGAGGGGAGGGGAGAGTGCTCCCTGCTGGGTTCAGGAGGGGCAGCCACTTCCTGTGGACACACAGCCCGGAGTCTCCTACTCTGGTGGTTCTGTGGTTCATTATGACATAGTATATAGTCTATAGTTCATTATGATATACCTGTATATAGTCTATAGTACAGTATAGTACTATATAGTCTATAGTACAGTATAGTAGTATATAGTCTATAGTTCATTATGACATAGTCTATAGTCTATAGTTCATTATGACATAGTCTATAGACTATAGTACATTATGACATAGTCTATAGTACAGTATAGTAGTATATAGTATATAGTCTATAGTTCATTATGACATAGTCTATAGTCTATAGTACAGTATAGTAGTATATAGTCTAGTTAATCATGACATACCTGTATATAGCCTATAGTACAGTATAGTAGTATATAGTCTATAGTTCATTATAACATAGTCTATGTCTATAGTACAGTATAGTAGTATATAGTCCATAGTTCATTATGACATAGTATATAGTCTATAGTTCATTATGACATACCTGTATATAGTCTATAGTACAGTATAGTAGTATATAGTCTATAGCCTATAGTACAGTATAGTAGTATATAGTCTATAGTCTATAGTACAGTATAGTAGTATATAGTCTATAGTTCATTATGACATACCTGTATATAGCCTATAGTACAGTATAGTAGTATAGTCTATAGCCTATAGTACAGTATAGTAGTATATAGTCTATAGTCTATAGTACAGTATAGTAGTATATAGTCTATAGTTCATTATGACATAGTCTACAGTACAGTGTAGTAGTCTATAGTATATAGTCTATAGTTCATTATGACATCTATAGTCTATAGTTCATTATGAAATAGTATAGTCTATAGTTCATTATGACAACTATAGTCTATAGTTCATTATGACATAGTATATAGTCCATAGTTCATTATGACATCTATAGTCTATAGTTCATTATGACATCTATAGTCTATAGTTCATTATGACATCTATAGTCTGTAGTTCATTATGACATAGTATATAGTCTATAGTTCATTATGACATCTATAGTCTATAGTTCATTATGACATCTATAGTCTGTAGTTCATTATGACATCTATAGTCCGTAGTTCATTATGACATCTATAGTCTATAGTTCATTATGACATCTGTAGTCTGTAGTTCATTATGACATCTATAGTCTGTAGTTCATTATGACATAGTATAGTCTATAGTTCATTATGACATCTATAGTCTATAGTTCATTATGACATAGTATATAGTCTATAGTTCATTATGACATCTATAGTTTATAATCATCAGGAACCATCTGGAACATTCCATTACAATACCTTCTTATCCAAATGTGTGTGTGTGTGTGTGTGTGTGTTTGTGTGTTGTGTGTGTGTGTGTGTGTGTGTGTGTGTTGTGTGTGTGTGTGTATGTGTGTGTGTGTGTGTGTGTGTGTGTGTGTGTGTGTGTGTGTGTGTGTGTGTGTCTGTGTCTATGTGTTTGACCGTAAGTGTGTATGTGTGTGTGTGTGTGTGTGTGTGTGTGTGTGTGTGTGTGTTCCAAATGTGCATATCACCTTTTGAATAAACAACCACTACAACAGGGACCAAGACACTCAATATCGCTCTCACACACGCACGCACGCACGCACGCCGCGCGCACACACACACACACACACACACACACACACACACACAGTAATAAAACCATTTTCTCTGCAGACAAAGTATATTTGTATATTTGCATAGTTGTGTAGAGGTAGATCTAGTTTAGCTAGCTGTAGGGTAGAGGTAGATCAGCTAGTGTACAGGGTTAGGGCCAGGGTTAGTAGATCAGCTAGTGTATAGGGTTAGGGCCGGGGTTAGTAGATCAGCTAAGCTTTACTGCTGACACTTTCAACCCAACAACCTGTTGTTTCTAAATTCTGTTGTATTTCTTCATTCAAACCCAGAGTTTTCGTCATTCAAACCCAGAGAGTATTTCTTTGTTCTGTGTGTCTTCCTTCAGGGTTAGCTGCAGAGCCTTTCTAAGCCCCACCCACCCCCACTGGCCGCTGTACGCCCCGCCCACTGTAAGCCCCACCCGCACATACCTACGTAAGCCACACCCACCCCTACTTATGTAAGCCCCGCCCACCTCTACCACTGTAAGCCCCGTCCACCCTGCCGGCCCCGCCCCGCCATGGAGGAGCCCTGTGAGGTGCGTACCGACGGTAACTCTCTGCTGAAGGCCGTGTACCTGAGCCGCCTGCGGCTGACACGCCTGCTGCTGGAGGGGGGCTCCTACATCAACGAGAGCAACGAGCGCGGAGAGACCCCACTGATGGTGGCCTGCAAGACACACCACGCAGACCAGCAGAGCGTGCCCAAGCACAAGATGGTCAAGTACGTACGCTGGACCATAGTGCAGCAGCAACACACTTTGACCTCAGTGCAGTATAATGACAACAACACACTTTGACCTCAGTGCAGTATAATGACAACAACACACTTTGACCTCAGTGCAGTATAATGACAACTCTGTCTGTATAATGAAAGCAGTGTGTTCTCATGTATAACAGTCTGTCTGTATAATGGAGCTGATGTGCACCTAAGATGAGAGCGTATCCAAGGTCATTCACACAACCCTTCTCCCCCGGCAACAGCGTGTTCCTGTTCCTGGGGGGGGGGGGGGGGGGGGGGATACTTTCAGCCCTCTCCCACTGATTGGTGATGTACTAGTACTAGAACATTAAGATAATTATGTCGCTGTGATACTTAGTATGGCAATTAAATAAACAATCTTAACATGGAATTATGTGATTATTTCCACATCAGGTATCTGCTGGAGAACGGCGCTGACCCAAACATCCAGGACAAGAGGGGGAAGACGGCCCTGATGCACGGCTGCCTGGAGCAGGCTGGGGCCCTGGTTCTGTCTCTGCTGCTGGCCAGCGGAGCGGACCCCTCCCTGGAGGACCACAGCGGGGCTTCAGCTCTGGTCTACGCCATCAACGCTGGGGACAAGGAGGGGCTCAGGGTGCTGCTGGACGCCTGCAAGGCCAAGGCAAGGACACACACACACACACACACACACACACACACAGGGTGCTGCTGGACGCCTGCAAGGCCAAGGCAAGGACACACACACACACACACACACACACACACACACACATATAGACACACACACACACACACATATAGACACACACACACACACACACACATACAGGGTGCTGCTGGACGCCTGCAAGGCCAAGGCAAGGACACACACACACACACACACACACACACACACACACACACACACACACACACACACACACACACACACACACAGGGTGCTGCTGGACACACACACACACACACACACACACACACACACACACATATAGAGACACACACACACACACACACACACACACACACACACAGGGTGCTGCTGGACGCCTGCAAGGCCAAGGCAAGGACACACACACACACACACACACACACACACACACACACACACACACACACACACACACATATAGAGACACACACACACACACACACACACACACACACACACACACACACACACACACACACACACACACACACACACACACACACACACACACACACACACACACACACACACACACAGAGACACACACACATATAGACACACACACACACACACACACATACAGGGTGCTGCTGGACGTCTGCAAGGCCAAGGCAACGACACACACACACACACACACACACACACACACACACACACACACACACAGACACACACATATAAAACACACACATATAAAACACACAAACACACACACATATATAAAAACACACAAACACACACACACACAGACGCAGAGACACAAACACACACATAGACACACACACACACACACACACACACACACACACACACACACACACACACACACACACACATACAGGGTGCTTCTGGACGCCTGTAAGGCCAAGGCAAGGTGCCATTTTGTTGTGTCTTTCTACCAGTGGTAGATATTAGAGGTGTAGAATTAGTTGTGTTTGTATGATTCTCCTCAAAGGGAAAGGAGGTGATCATCATAACGACCGACATGAATTAGATGTGTTTGTATGATTCTCCTCAAAGGGAAAGGAGGTGATCATCATAACGACTGACATGAATTAGATGTGTTTGTATGATTCTCCTCAAAGGGAAAGGAGGTGATCATCATAACGACTGACATGCTGCCGTCCGGGCGACAGATGACCAAGCAGTACCTGAACGTGCCCCCACCCCCTGACCTGGAGGAGAGACTCCACCACTCCCCCACCGCTGACCTCCAGCTCCGCACCCCTCCACAGGGCTCCTCCGCCAACGCCTCGCCCCAGCCAGGGAGCCCTCTGCTGGGCATCAGGGAGCACCACCTAGGGGGTGGAGGATCTGGGGCTGGCTCTGACAATTCTCAACCAGGTCAATTATATTTTCTGTTTTGTTACCAAAGCAGAATACTCATTGCCGTCCTCTTTAAAAAGCTCTCCTAAGATTTAATAAGCACTTCCTGTTGCTGCCCTGGTATGTGATGACAGCTTCCTGTCTCTCCGTGTCTTCCTGTCCAGGCTCCCCCACCAGAGAACCCAGCCCGCTGCCAGGCTCAGGGGGCATGGCCAAGCTGCTCCACCTCCAGCGCCTTCACTCCGAGCCCTGGCTCAAGATCCCGCCCTCCCTGCTGCAGCACAGCCAATCGGCTTCTCTGACGGAAGAGGAGCGTGACATCAGCGCCCAGGAGGGGGAGGAGCTGGCAGTGCGCCTCCGGGGATTGGCCGTCTCCCACAGCAGGGCCCCGCCCACTCTGGCCCGCCATCACAGCATGGATGTGAAGGACGCCACGGGGCTTCTCTGCTCTCTGGAGCAGGCGGCAGCCGAAGGGGGAGGAGGAGGAGGGAAGAGAGGCCTGGGGAGGAAGATGTCCTACGACAGCGCTGCCTCTCACCCTAACCTGCTGCGAGGGGGGGACGGAGGGGGAGGCCCCGCCCAGCACCAGCCTCTCCTCCCAGAATGCCTGCTGCCTCACCTGGTGGTGTCCAGCCTGAGGAGCGTGGTGCAGCGCCGGAACCTCGGCACGGATCACTACGGCTCCGACTCCCAGCTCCCGCAGTTTGCCGGCTCCGAGGACAGCAGCTGTGTTGGAGCAGCCGGGTACGGAGGGGTGCCGGAGAAACGCAAGCTGGCCACCAGCCGCTCCTCCACGCTGCCCAGCTCCAGGGAGTCCCTGGACAGCCTTACCCAGAGAAGAGGGGCCGCCGGCGGGCTGGAGCGCAGAGGATCAGGGGCTCTCCTGCTGGATCACATTGCCCACACCCGGCCTGGATACCTGCCACCTCTCAACCCCCACGCTCCCATCCCAGATATAGGAGCCAGCCTGGGCTCCTCCTGCCCTCTGAGCGGGAGCACAAAGGCCCTGAACGGAGCCCTGCCACCAGGGCCTAAGCCTCTGGTGCCTCTAGCTCCAGCCTTCCCCAGGGACCTGAAGGCTAAGAAGACTCTGCTGAGACGACACTCCATGCAGACGGAGCAGCTCAAACAGCTGGTCAACTTTGAAGAGCTGTTTGGCCAATGAGAATACGCCATGTGGTGACATCACTGGAGCGAAACCACAGAATGCTCTAGAACAATCGTGAGGTCATTGGTTGGTGCAGTCATGGTGAGAGATACAGTGTCTCTTTAAGGAACCGATCAAACTAAACCATCTTTGGATCTGTGTTAGAACATTTACAACATCAGCTGCACTGAACTGACCAGTAGCAATGGCACTACTTGAGATTTCCAGAATAATTGAAAAGATGGAATTAATTAATTTAAGAACAGGTAAACAAGCATAAATATTAAGATAAATATTCATTAAAGGCGTTAATTCAATCATGTCTCTACTGTATAGCACTTTATAAATGACAAAAACAAGAAAGGAATCAATGTATATTGCTGTTGTTTGTGTATAAAAGCGCTTCAGGCCTTGTGTTACAAAGTCACACTTAGGACGCGCTTTAACGTGTGACCACTGCCTATCGTGACCTGACCCAGACAGAGGGACCGTATCCTCCTCAGACTGCAATGAAATCATTAAACGTTCAACACAATCGCCCACCAGTTAACAGCAGCCATTCTGCCAGAGCTTGCCTTTGTACTGCAAGAGCGCTGAACTATCCTGTCCCTTTTGTCTGTGTTTTGAGCAGCATGGTAAGGTGCATGTTGTGTGTGTTTTCAGCAGCATTTTAAGGTGCATGTTGTGTGTGTTTTCAGCAGCATGGTAAGGTGCATGTTGTCTGTGTTTTCAGCAGCATTTTAAGGTGCATGTTGTCTGTGTTTTCAGCAGCATTTTAAGGTGCATGGTGTGTGTGTTTCAGCAGCATGGTAAGGTGCATGGTGTGTGTGTTTTCAGCAGCATGGTAAGGTGCATGGTGTGTGTGTTTTCAGCAGCATGGTAAGGTGCATGTTGTGTGTGTTTTGAGCAGCATGGTAAGGTGCATGTTGTGTGTGTTTTCAGCAGCATGGTGTGTTTTCAGCAGCATTTTAAGGTGCATGTTGTGTGTGTTTTCAGCAGCATGGTAAGGTGCATGGTGTGTGTGTTTTCAGCAGCATGGTAAGGTGCATGGTGTGTGTGTTTTCAGCAGCATGGTAAGGTGCATGGTGTGTGTGTTTTCAGCAGCATGGTAAGGTGCATGGTGTGTGTGTTTTCAGCAGCATGGTAAGGTGCATGGTGTGTGTGTTTTCAGCAGCAGGGTAAGGTGCATGGTGTGTGTGTTTTCAGCAGCATGGTAAGGTGCATGGTGTGTGTGTTTTCAGCAGCAGGGTAAGGTGCATGTGTGTGTGTGTTTTCAGCAGCATGGTAAGGTGTGTGTGTTTTCATGGTGTGTGTGTTTTCAGCAGCAGGGTAAGGTGCATGGTGTGTGTGTTTTCAGCAGCATGGTAAGGTGCATGGTGTGTGTGTTTTCAGCAGCATGGTAAGGTGCATGGTGTGTGTGTTTTCAGCAGCAGGGTAAGGTGCATGGTGTGTGTGTTTTCAGCAGCATGGTAAGGTGCATGGTGTGTGTGTTTTCAGCTTCTGCTTCTTGTTGTACTTCTACAAACAGCACCAACTGTTTGGCATTGGCTGAGAAATCAAATAAACATTTGACTTTCCAATGAAAAGGCTTGTATTCATGGTTTAGAATAAAGGTGGAATGACCCAGTGTGCCAGCGAAGCTAAAGCTCACTGTGCAATAGGAATACTGTCACATGAGATGTTCATGATACATTACAGCTGGGCCATGTCTAAAGGCAGACTATATACAATCTTTTCAATGTATAATAATATGTATACATTGCAGTGTTATCTTTTAATTGTAAACATTTTATTCACAAGGCTCTTCATCTTATTATGACCCAACATATTACAAATAAAAACGATTGAACCACTTCAGTAACCAGTAACCACAGTAACCACCCAAACATATGAATTAATGAGTAGAAAGAGTTTGAAACTATACTTACTGTTTTTACTCATGACCACAATGTTTGCTACAACAACTCATGTCTCAGAGGTGCTCAGGTTTGTGCTTAATGTTCTTTTGACAAATTGAAAGCACGCCTGAAAACACTTTGCCCAGCGAGGGATGAATTCTGCGTTGCTCATGGCAACGTCAAAAGCTCTGTGCCGACTGTGGACTTTCCTCCATTCGGAGGTGGTCTGTTTTGTCTGAGGGCTTCAATAAACTTCTCTTTGGATGAAACCATGACGACAAAGCCCGCGTATGACTTCACCTCAAACACAAAAGGTTCAATAACGTTTAAACTCTTTGGATATTTTATTTTACTTATTTTTGAAAGCTTGCATTTTTAACGTCATATTTTACTTGTTCCCGTTGATATCACGTCTCAGAGGTAGGTCAAAGGTCAATGTGTCCAGAAGCAGCCTGTTCGCGCTGCTGGTCTGGTATGTGTGGATCAGGTACACAGCATGTGTCCCGTCCAGAAGCAGCCTGTTCGCGCTGCTGGTCTGGTATGTGTGGATCAGGTACACAGCATGTGTCCCGTCCAGAAGCAGCCTGTTCGCGCTGCTGGTCTGGTATGTGTGGATCAGGTACACAGCATGTGTCCCGTCTACGCTGTCTATCTCTACAGGTTTCAGCAGCTTCAGGAAAAGCCTGGCAGGCTGCTCAACTCTGACCTCTGGGAGTCAGAGAGGTCGTAGTAGATTCTGCTGGGGTCGAAGGCTCGTCTGTAGGGCAGAAGGTCACTGAGGGGAAACACATCGTTCTGACCCGTCCACACTGTCAAGCTGTACCTGCAACAGCAAGTGGGGAATAACCATTAAATAGGAGTTTAAAAATATAATTTAATCATTCTGTTCTGTCTGACTGCAGGTACACAGTCTCACCTGTCTGACTGCAGATAAACACAGTCTCACCTGTCAGACTGTAGATAAACACAGTCTCACCTGTCAGACTGTAGATAAACACAGTCTCACCTGTCTGACTGTAGATAAACACAGTCTCACCTGTCTGACTGTAGATAACACAGTCTCACCTGTCTGACTGTAGATAACACAGTCTCACCTGTCTGACTGTAGATAACACAGTCTCACCTGTCTGACTGTAGATAACACAGTCTCACCTGTCTGACTGTAGATAACACAGTCTCACCTGTCTGACTGTAGATAACACAGTCTCACTTGTCTGACTGCAGGTAAACACAGTCTCACTTGTCTGACTGCAGGTAAACACAGTCTCACCTGTCTGACTGTAGATAACACAGTCTCACCTGTCTGACTGTAGATAACACAGTCTCACCTGTCTGACTGTAGATAACACAGTCTCACCTGTCTGACTGTAGATAACACAGTCTCACCTGTCTGACTGTAGATAACACAGTCTCACCTGTCTGACTGCAGATAAACACAGTCTCACCTGTCTGACTGTAGATAACACAGTCTCACCTGTCTGACTGTAGATAACACAGTCTCACCTGTCTGACTGTAGATAACACAGTCTCACCTGTCTGACTGCAGGTAAACACAGTATCACCTGTCTGACTGCTGGTAAACACAGTCTCACCTGTCTGACTGCTGGTAAACACAGTATCACCTGTCTGACTGCTGGTAAACACAGTCTCACCTGTCTGACTGCTGGTAAACACAGTATCACCTGTCTGACTGCAGGTAAACAGTCTTACCTGTCTGACTGCAGGTAAACAGTCTCACCTGTCTGACTGTAGATAACACAGTCTCACCTGTCTGACTGTAGATAACACAGTCTCACCTGTCTGACTGCAGGTAAACACAGTCTCACTTGTCTGACTGCAGGTAAACAGTCTTACCTGTCTGACTGCAGGTAAACAGTCTCACCTGTCTGACTGCAGGTAAACAGTCTCACCTGTCTGACTGCAGGTAAACAGTCTCACCTGTCTGACTGCAGGTAAACACAGTCTCACCTGTCTGACTGCTGGTAAACACAGTCTCACCTGTCTGACTGCTGGTAAACACAGTCTCACCTGTCTGACTGCTGGTAAACACAGTCTCACCTGTCTGACTGCAGGTAGACACAGTCTCACCTGTCTGACTGCTGGTAAACACAGTCTCACCTGTCTGACTGCTGGTAAACACAGTCTCACCTGTCTTACTGCAGGTAGACACAGTCTCACCTGTCTGACTGCTGGCAAACACAGTCTCACCTGTCTGAGCGCAGGTAAACACAGTCTCACCTGTCTGACTGTAGATAAACACAGTCTCACCTGTCTGACTGTCGATAAACACAGTCTCACCTGTCTGACTGCTGGTAAACACAGTCTCACCTGTCACAATCTCACCTGTCTGACTGCTGGAGCAGCCACTGCAGCTGGGGGAGGGACTTGGCCAGAAGGGCAGCTCGTACAGGGAAGGTGATTGGCTGCCTTAGATTCCGACACACCTCCTCCATGGCACGCAGCATCTTCCAGCTGTATCCTTATTGGAGGAGAGACAGGAAACAGACAATAGGATAATGACACCGTCAAAAAAAAGGAAAGCATCTTTCTGATTTATATTCTGTGGAACAAATTTACATTTTATTTTAATTCACTTCATTGATAAATTCTGAACGCACTATCAAGTTAATCTTGACGGCGTTAAAGAACATCACCAGACATACACTTAAAGAACTGGTGTTAAAATAAGGAAAAAATGCCTCTGTTTGCTGCTGCTGCTGGGAAATGTAGTTTTTCTATTCTTTACCAGGGTTCTCATCAGCGTCTGTCACCCAGCCTGTGGTCCAGCCCAGGGAGAGAACGTCCCCAGGTGACCCAGGACCCACCGCCTCTAGGAAGGCCTTGGGCTCCAGCGGGGCGGCCTGCCCTCCGGGGCCATGGAGGATGTCTGCGTTGATCCACACGGGACCAGCTAACTGGGCCCGCACTTCCTCCAACAAACCCATAGAGGGCGCCACCGCTTCAAGACTAAGGAAAGCAACACATAGACTGAGAAAGCATGGTAAAACAAACAAACAAACAACAAACAAACGAGCTGTGCCCTGTCTTTGTATTGATTGATCTAGACTGACACACTGTGAGCTGTGCCCTGTCTTTGTATTGATTGATCTAGACTGACACACTGTGAGCTGTGCCCTGTCTTTGTATTGATTGATCTAGACTGACACACTGTGAGCTGTGCCCTGTCTTTGTATTGATTGATCTAGACTGACACACTGTGAGCTGTGCCCTGTCTTTGTATTGATTGATCTAGACTGACACACTGTTAGTATGAATGGAACATGGGGGAGAGAAGAGGAGGTCTGTCAGCTTTGGATTCCACTACGCCAGTATACACAGCGGCATAGTTTCAACAGGAGCTTACCTTTTGAAGTCTAGTTTGATCCCTTTGTCTGATGCAACAACTTCCATCAGCCAATCACGTAAGTTGATGTCGCTGTCAGTCTGGGGAGGGTGAGCCGTGATTGGCTCCACAGGGTCTTGACCTCGCATTAGAACGTCAGCCTCAATCATGTGGGTGGGACCTGGATACAGAGGACCCAACATTAACAATCTCAGTCACTCTTTAATACATGTAGTGACTCATATAATTATGTTCATAACCCATGCACTGGCAAATGCTGATCTACATTTAATTTACAAAATGAGCATCGGTAAATAGCATGACAAAATGTGAGACTAAATGGTCTCTATATTAAATTAAATATTATCTCTATATAAATAAATAGTTTGAGACCAAAGCGCTTTTGTTTTGTTTTAATAGTAAGCCAGTCTACAACAGCATAGCACTAAGAAACACGTTATTGCTTTATCAAACAGGGAAAATTACAAACGAAAAGTATGCTCGATTCACATAACCAGTAGCTACCTACAGAGAATACAATTTCGTATCTACTTTTACCTTGCAGAGCCGCTGTGATTTTAGCCTTGTTGTTGGCGGCGTGCGACCATTCTATCTCTGCCGCATCTCTCACCTTGATCTTGCCCAAGCTGAGGAAATACTCCAGCGTCTGATCACTCATTACTGCTGCTGTCACTGTGACTTAGAAACACGGAAGTAAACAACGCTGCATTTGAAATAGCTATAAAAAAATCTGTCAATAATTAGTCCATATTTTGTTAACATTACTAATAGTTAGATGGCTCGCAGGTTATCAACAATAGATGAGGCAGTAACGTTAACTCTAAAGTTTAGCGGAGGTTAGACAGTTTGGGTTTGGTTTGCAGAAGCGAACGTTTTCGAACTAGCCATCGTTGCTAATCTGGATGAGTAGTAATTTCGAAGTTACCCACCTGTGGATATCGTTTGCTTGGTTTGAGATTTAAAATTCCAGACGAAACACAGTGACACAACTCCAGTAAATAGAATAGCAATAAAACATAACCGAAACAACGGACTCAGTCCATACTTTGAACAGCCCATGAATTCAGCACAAGGCTAATGTTTACATCAAGCAAACTAACTTGACGTTTTCGTCTCGTGTGCAGTCGAGTCTCGCGTGATTACATATTATGAAACGTCTCTACTTCGAAAACAAAATGTTTATTACTTAATATTTAAACATGAATAAAAAAAACATGTACATCAATGTATTTAAGCGACATTGCTAATAAAACCAACAGAATCAGCACATACGATGTTAATTTGTAATACAGTTAGTGGCAGGGTATCAGAGTTGCTAGATCAGTGTGTTGAGTCCCAATTTAGGATTTACCTTCATAAAAAATACATATTTTTAAATAAATACACCCACAATATATGTAAGATATATCTAAGATTCATAATCAAAATGTACAAAAGTATAATTAACATTTTGACAATAATTGTCCTCCTGGTGTCACCAGATCAACTGTCCATCGCCCCCACCACCATCACCCGCCCCACTTTGAGCGGAAGGCTCAGCCAGGGAAAGGCACTGTATCTGGGCTTGAGCAGCTACTGTCTTGGCATGGAAGTCTGGAGGTCTGTGTCAGGGGGCTTTGGCCTTCTTACTGTCCTTTAAAACGGTTTGTGTCCGTAGTTCAGAACCTGATGCTGTCTCTGCCTGCAGCTTAGAATCTAGTCCTGGTTTAGCCAGGGGATGATGTGCAGGTTCAGTCAGTAGATGATGTGCAGGTTCAGTCAGTAGATGATGTTCAAGTTCAGTCAGTGGATGATGTTCAGGTTCAGACAGTGGATGATGTTCAGGTTCAATCAGGGGATGATGTGCAGGTTCAGTCAGTAGATGATGTTCAGGTTCAGTCAGTGGATGATGTTCAGGTTCAGACAGTGGATGATGTTCAGGTTCAGTCAGGGGATGATGTGCAGGTTCAGTCAGGGGATGATGTGCAGGTTCAGTCAGTGGATGATATTCAGGTTCAGACAGTAGATTTGAGTCTCGGTGCTGAAGGCGTGCCTCTAACTCCTCAGCGCTACGTGCTAGCATCAAGCTAACCTTCCTCTGGTGGGCCAACGCTTCCTCCTTGTCATTCAACTGCCAGAGAGAACAAATCAGTAAACAGGAGCCTCAATAAGCAGTAATGGTAAACCTTTCACAACCCCATACACAAACAAGGTCAGTGTTCCGCCTTGTGTAAAGCACATTGAATTGCCTCTGTGTATGTGCTATACAAATACATTCGTTTTGCAGGGGAATCCTCAGCTCCTGAGGGGTGTGTGTGTGTGTGTGTGTGCGTTTGTGTGTGTAGGTCCACTGACCAAGTCCAGGAGGCGGTGCAGGGTCTCCGTGGGGTCGTCAGACATCTTGACCTCTGAACTCAAGGGCAGCATCCCTCTCAGTCTCTGGGCAACACTGACTCCAGGTCTGTTCTCAGTGCCTGAAACACAGAACGCAGTACTGACGCCTATATATGCTATCAGCCTTAAACACGCACGCACGCACATAATATACTGGGCTATACTGGGATCCTGTTTGTTAATTTTATAACTATATTTTATCAACATCAATATATTTATTTATTAATGCAACTATTCCTCACAACCCCTCATTCTTCTAATAATAAGGACGAAGAACATTATATCTTTTTTTGTCAGAATAGCTTTCTTCTCAGTCAATGAATTGTTTGAGCGTAGTGTAAAATGTACAACACCCTGGTTAGTACAGTGTTTGAGGCCGCACCTCCTCTTTGCTTGCGTGGGCGTGTCTTAACCCTGTCCGTCTCAGCCAAACGCAGGAAGTGGTCACTCCTCTTGCGGAGCTGCTGTTCGAAGGCGATGCGGAAAGCGTCAGCCACCATCAAGGCCTCGTCCCTTCTCCTTCTCTGGGCCTCCAGCTACACGCACGCACGCACGCACGCACGCACGCACGCACGCACGCACACGTTATTTTGTTAACTCGAATTGAAAATCTTCTTGGAATTTACAAGGAATAATTTGTGTGTTTCAAAGAACATATTCTGATTCGGGGCCACTCCAGATGATTTAAAGATTTTAGACAGAATAATTGATGCTAATATAAACATATTTCTAGTGTTGATGTGGTACCTCCTGTCGTAGTGTGAGGATGAGTTTCCTGCTGGTGGCAGCCGTACGGGCACAGGAACAGGCGTCTCTGACCCCAGGACACTGACACGCACCCAGCACAGCCAACTAGCACAACACAGCACAGCTAGGTTAGACACAGAGATACACAGCACAGCACAACACAGCAGAGCTGGGTTAGACACATAGACACACAGCACAGCACAGCTTGGTTAGACACATAGACACACAACACAGCACAGCTAGGTTAGACACAGAGATACACAGCACAGCACAACACAACACAGCACAGCTAGGTTAGACACAGACACACAGCACAGCACAGCTAGGTTAGACACATAGACACACAACACAGCACAGCTAGGTTAGACACAGAGACACACAGCACAGCACAGCTAGGTTAGACACATAGACACACAACACAGCACAGCTAGGTTAGACACAGAGACACACAGCACAGCACAGCTAGGTTAGACACAGAGACACACAGCACAGCACAGCTAGGTTAGACACATAGACACACAGCACAGCACAGCTAGGTTAGACACAGAGACACACAGCACAGCACAGCTAGGTTAGACACATAGACACACAACACAGCACAGCTAGGTTAGACACATAGACACACAACACAGCACAGCTAGGTTAGACACAGAGACACACAGCACAGCACAGCACAGCACAGCTAGGTTAGACACAGACACACAGCACAGCTAGGTTAGACACAGAGACACACACCACACCACAGCACAGCACAGCTAGGTTAGACACAAAGACACACAGCACAGCACAGCACAGCTAGGTTAGACACAGACACACAGCACAGCACAGCTAGGTTAGACACATAGACACAGCACAGCACAGCACAGCTAGGTTAGACACAGACACACAGCACAGCTGGGTTTGACACAGAGACACACAACACAGCACAGCTGGGTTAGACACAGAGACACACAACACAGCTGGGTTTGACACAGAGACACACAACACAGCACAGCACAGCTAGGTTAGACACAGAGACGCACAGCACAGCTGGGTTAGACACAGAGACGCACAGCACAGCTGGGTTAGACACAGAGACACACAGCACAGCACAGCTAGGTTAGACACATAGACACACAGCACAGCACAGCACAGCTAGGTTAGATACAGAGACAAAGGGTCAAAACTCCGCTCTCTCCATCCCTCTTTCTCCATCCCTCCATCTCTCACCTCCAGCACAGTGGCTTCTCTGGTGAGGCTACAGGGAGCGCTGGTCCCCTGAAATACACTCTGCTCCTTCACACTCAGCATAGATAGAAGCTCCAGGCACTGCTGGCTTAGTGCTACACACACACACGCACGCACGCACACACGCACGCACGCAGACAAATGTCAAGGTAGGTGTCTGGGGTAACTGTCTAAATAAACAGATCAAAACTCACAAAGGAACATAAACAGTTATTTCAAAGCAAACAATGCTGTGTGTAAGACTATTTCTGACAAAATGGAAAATAAGACTTAAGTACTTAGCGCTGAAACCTTCAATTTCTACCCATCGTTGCTATGTTTATAATGTATAACTTCTACCCATGGATGTTTATAATGTGTAACATGATGTTTATAATGTATAACTTCTGCCTATGGATGTTTAGTGTATGATGTTTATATATGTGTAACATCTACCCATGGATGTTTATAATGTGTAACATCTACCCATGTTTATAAATATATAACTTCTACCCATGGATGTTTATAATGTATGGTTTCTATGTTTATAATGTATAACTTCTACCCATGGGTTCTATGTTTATAATGTGTAACATCTACCCATGGGTTCTATGTTTATAATGTGTAACATCTACCCATGGGTTCTATGTTTATAATGTGTAACATCTACCCATGGGTTCTATGTTTATAATGTGTAAGGTCTACCCATGGTTTCTATGTTTATAATATATAACTTATACCCATGGAAGCAATGTTTATAATATATAACTTATACCCATGGAAGCAATGTTTATAATATATAACTTCTACCCATGCAAGCTACGTTTATAATGTATAACTTCAACCCATGGAAGTGTATGATGTTTATAATATATAACTTCTGCCCATGGAAGTGTATGATGTTTATAATGTATAACTTCTACCCATGGAAGTGTATGATGTTTATAATGTATAACTTCTACCCATGGAAGTGTATGATGTTTATAATGTATAACTTCTGCCCATGGAAGTGTATGATGTTTATAATGTATAACTTCTGCCTATGGAAGTGTATGATGTTTATAATGTATAACCTGATGGACGTTTGGGCTGGGAGCAGAGTTGTCTACTGTTGTGCAGACCATAATGTCATGTATGACACTCAGAAAGGGAAGAGACCACACATCATAACAGAACATATCTGTGGGAAAGATCAAGCTCTCCTTTCTGACCAGGATGGATGAGGTACGGACACTGTGTAAGGGGTAGAGACCACATACCAGGATGGATGAGGTACGGACACTGTGTAAGGGGTAGAGACCACATACCAGGATGGATGAGGGAAATGTAGGGTAGAGACCACATACCAGGATGGATGAGGGAAATGTAGGGTAGAGACCACATACCAGGATGGATGAGGTAAATGTAGGGTAGAGACCACATACCAGGATGGATGAGGGAAATGTAGGGTAGAGACCACATACCAGGATGGATGAGGGAAATGTAGGAAGTTCTTACCAGCATTTTCTGTTCTCAGTTCCTGAACCTCCCTCCCTCTCTCTTTCAAGCTGTCAATCAAAACTTTGTTCTCACTGCAGACCCTGCCCACAAAGACGCAAAGGCCAATCAAAAATATACAGCCAAACCATAAAGGAGCCAATCAGGACTTCTAGATGAAGAGGAAGTCCCACCTTTCATATTTCTGACTCAGGGTCAGCTCATGGTTCTTAAATTGCACCTGGTTGAAGGTAATCTCCCACTGCAAAGCATTCACCTCCTGAAAGGACGACATCATCACATTCAAGAAGAACAATCATATTCAAGAACAACATCATCATATTCAAGAACAACATCATCATATTCAAGAACATCATTACATTCAACAACATCACATTCAAGAACAACATCACATTCAAGAACAACATCACATTCAAGAACAACATCACATTCAAGAACATCATCACATTCAAGAACATCATCACATTCAAGAACATCATCATCACATTCAAGAACATCATCACATTCAAGAACATCATCATCACATTCAAGAACATCATCACATTCAAGAACATCATCATCACATTCAAGAACATCATCATATTATGATTTTGTTTCTTTTATTTATTTATGTTTTGTATTTAACTTTTTCGTAACGGGAGCATGACCGCATAGAATTCCCTCTGATGATTCTCATTGCTTAGTCATAGTTTCTATAACAGGGTTAGGGTGATGATTCTCATTGCTTAGTCATAGTTTCTATAACAGGGTTAGGGTGATGATTCTCATTGCTTAGTCATAGTTTCTATAACAGGGTTAGGGTGATGATTCTCATTGCTTAGTCATAGTTTCTATAACAGGGTTAGGGTGATGATTTTAATTTGCTTAGGCATAGTTTCTATAACATAGGATTAGGGTGATTATTCTTATTACCTTATTCAAAGTTTCTATGACATGGAATTAGGGTGATAATTCTAAGTTCTTAGTCATTGTCTCTATAACATAATATGTGACGTTACCCCAGGCTATGAATCAATCAAGTCCATTTGAAATAAACAGACCAAGCCTTTATTTGAAATCCCCTGTGGCTCAGGGCGTGACCGTTTTAAGAGCAACGAGAAACAGTCACTCAGTTTACCAGCCAGCCAGCCAGCCACCTAGTCAGTCAATCAGCCAGTCAGCCAGTCAGTCAGTCAACCAGCCAGTCAGCCAGTCAGCCAGTGAGAGAGGTACCTTCTCCAAACCCTTGTTCCTCTCCTCGCTCTTCTGGAGCAGGCTCTTGCTGTGACTGGTGGCCTTTTCCAGGATGGCCTGAGGGACAAGGAGGCAACGTAAACCAATAACTCTGTTTGCTTAAGTTCTGCCTGAAAGCAACAGAGCAGACTGTTACAGTTCTAGAAGACAAAGCCACAGGGCGGGGCCATGTCTGGATACTGTGATAACCGTCTCTGATGTGTGTTGTTCATTTACAAGTATTTCATATAAAATAATGAAATATGAATTATGCATGTGTGCATGAAGAAAGCCTAGTGATGTGTGTGTCTGTTACTATACCTCAGAGATGAATTTACTGTGTGTGTGTGTGTTGTGCTCTACCTGTCCTTGATGAATTTACTGTGTGTGTTGTGCTCTACCTGTCCTTGTAGGATTTACTGTGTGTGTATGTGTTGTACTCTACCTGTCCTTGATGAATTTACTGTGTGTGTATGTGTTGTACTCTACCTGTCCTTGTAGGATTTACTGTGTGTGTGTGTGTTGTACTCTACCTGTCCTTGTAGGATTTACTGTGTGTGTATGTGTTGTGCTCTACCTGTCCTTGATGAATTTACTGTGTGTGTATGTGTTGTGCTCTACCTGTCCTTGATGAATTTACTGTGTGTGTATGTGTTGTACTCTACCTGTCCTTGATGAATTTACTGTGTGTGTATGTGTTGTACTCTACCTGTCCTTGTAGGATTTACTGTGTGTGTATGTGTTGTGCTCTACCTGTCCTTGATGAATTTACTGTGTGTGTATGTGTTGTGCTCTACCTGTCCTTGATGAATTTACTGTGTGTGTATGTGTTGTGCTCTACCTGTCCTTGTAGGATTTACTGTGTGTGTATGTGTTGTGCTCTACCTGTCCTTGATGAATTTACTGTGTGTGTATGTGTTGTACTCTACCTGTCCTTGTAGGATTTACTGTGTGTGTATGTGTTGTACTCTACCTGTCCTTGTAGGATTTACTGTGTGTGTGTGTGTTGTACTCTACCTGTCCTTGTAGGATCTACTGTGTGTGTATGTGTTGTACTCTACCTGTCCTTGGAGGATCTACTGTGTGTGTATGTGTGTGTGTGTGTGTGTGTGTGTGTGTGTTGTACTCTACCTGTCCTTGTAGGATCTTCAGAGCTTCGTTTTTGCCCTTCAGGTGACGATGGGTAACCTCCAGTTCACAGCGCAGCAGCTCCGCCTCCTAACCACCAGAACAAACCATGATAGGACAAGACACCTGTCCATCTACACTACTGACCACTAATACGGTCTCACTGCAAAGGACTGTTTTGTTTAAAAAAAGTGCAGCCTTTTGTCTCTTTCACAGCTTTCAAATCTTTCCATTCCAAGTAGCTTTTCTTTGATCATTCTAGAGAGTGCTAAACCTGACAGAGTGCGTCAAGCATCCATTAGATCACACACTCAGCTTCTCTATTTGTCTCCTAGCCTGTCTCATTCACCTCCTTTATTTGTATCCTAGCCTGTCTCCTTAGTTTCCTTTATTTGTCTCATAGCCAGTCTCCTTCATCTCCTTTATTTGTCTCCCAGCGTGTGTCTCCTTAGTTTCCTTTACTTGTCTCCTAGCCTGTCTCCTAGCCTGTCTCCTTACCTGCATGGCTTCCTGCAGCCTCTCTCTCAGCTCCTTTTTAGAAAGTTCATCCAGTGTCTCTACAGAGGGAAGTCAACAAATACACACATTATGGATCTGAACGTGTACAATGTTTGCTGTACAGGCTGTGTGTGTGTGTGTGTGTGTGTGTGTGTGTGTGTGTGTGTGTCATTTCAGGTAACAGACGTTAGCCATTTGTCCCGGATTTTCCTCTCCACCTAAATCAACACAGAAGCTCAACAGAGCGGAGCGCTAAACGCTTCCGTGGAAACTAACAGGAATTACCGGCCTTCCCTGCTGGTTCTTATCTAACCTGTCTGCTGGTTCTTATCTTACCTGTCTGCTGGTTCTTATCTAACCTGTCTGCTGGTTCTTATCTAACCTGTCTGCTGGTTCTTATCTAACCTGTCTGCTGGTTCTTATCTAACCTGTCTGCTGGTTCTTATCTAACCTGTCTGCTGGTTCTTATCTAACCTGTCTGCTGGTTCTTATCTAACCTGTCTGCTGGTTCTCATCTAACCTGTCTGCTGGTTCTCATCTAACCTGTCTGCTGGTTCTTATCTAACCTGTCTGCTGGTTCTTATCTAACCTGTCTGCTGGTTCTTATCTAACCTGTCTGCTGGTTCTTATCTAACCTGTCTGCTGGTTCTTATCTAACCTGTCTGCTGGTTCTCATCTAACCTGTCTGCTGGTTCTCATCTAACCTGTCTCCTGGTTCTAATCTAACCTGTCTCCAAATCTCCCGCCATCAAACCTAAGGGCTTTGTCACACTGTACCATTATATCTGTGGTTTACATTCGGAAAAACCAACTGCCTAACTTAAGATTGATGTTGAACATCAGTGTTTTTGACATGTTCCTCACCTGTCCCTCGGCAGGAACTCCAGGTAAGCCCAGAGCGCTCTCCCCCCAGCTCTTGTTTGAATGACAAGTCCAGTCCACTGCAGGAAGTCCACATGAAGGCGGCCTCTCCTCCCTCGCTACCCTGCCTTGGGAGCTGCTCGCTGGGCAGTAGCTCTGCCGCCAAACCCCTACTCCCACTCACGCTGGGGAGCTTCCTTCTGGTGGTGGAGGAAGAAGAGGAGGAGGAAGAGGATCTGGTTCTAAGGGCCATGCCATTCCCTAGATCCCCGTCAGTCATATCATCCTCATTGGGCAGGGCACCCTCAGTGGATTGGTCTGGGCCAGTCTGCATGCTACAGGGACCACACCTAGCGAATACAGAAGACCAGACGAAACTACTAATACAGAAAGTCAGTAACTTAACACTATTTACCTAAATACCTAATTCATTTGGGAAAGTCCTGGTATCCTAATGGCGAACTATTTCCAAGCCATAAAAAGCTGCATAACTGAATAAACTCCGTAACTAACCTAACAATACAATTTCCCTTAAAAAAATGTTATTCAGCTTCTGACTTTAAAGATAGTTTGCTAAATAAGGCTTGGCGCAGTTTCTGAAATCGCTTACACGTTAGCTTACAACCGCTATGGTGCGTCACCTGCTTACCTGAAACTTCCAAGGAAACAAAATGATTGGATCCGAGTAGGCCTACACTAGATTATGAATACAAATTTATAAAAAAAAGGCAAACTTTATAAAATACCAAACGCGACACCTAATTCAGCATAATAGCTGACTTTGAAACTATCATGATTCCTGCGGCCGCGGTTATCATTTCACTATCGACTTTCTCAACACTAGCGTTACCAGACAGAGTAACCGCAGATGATTGGAACCTCCCACACGTAGACACTATAGCGCAGTTACACGTTTCAAACACAAGGAGGGTGTCAGTTATAATTTGCCCAATGCTTGATTGAGAAGTTTAACTTTTATGGATAGACACGTCAATTAAACATCAACTCATCCATCTGTTTTATTTAAATTCCTGCTTAACAATTACTATTGTGTTACAATAAAAGAATATACTTGTTTGGAAAATGTTTTTTCAACCCCAACTCGAGGTGAAATGATCGTTCAACAGCGAATGCACACGTCCTATTCAAAGGCAACAACAACCCAAACAGTTCAAACGCCAACGCAAAAAAAGAATCAGGGGAAATCATTCAACAACAGTCTTGCAAAAAAAGCGTGTTTGTTATGTGCAAATAAATACAGACAAATAATTCAATGCCATCAAAAACAACTAAGAGCTGAGGCCGTTTTGAAGGGATTTCACTGTCCAGTGTTCCAGCCAAAGTATGATGCCTTTCTAAAGGCATGTTACTGAAACAACTAGGCCTAGTTTTTATAATATCTACAATAGGCTCCACCATAATATAGCACAGCTTTCATAAATATCAGAAAGCTTCCTGACATCTATCTACAATAAAACCAAAACAAAAAACCAATATAGTGACAAAATGTTCAAAACTCAAATACAACTGACAAGTGTACATCACAGTT
>JAPMUY010000129.1:0-13830 GCA_026901105.3 Galaxias olidus | reverse complement strand
TACTGCTGAGATTACTGCAGGGCCCGGGGCTCCCCCCCCCCCTACTTTTCACATTTCATTTGAGGTGCTCATGATGCACCTCAACCACATGAATGTAAATTTAGGACCCCTGGATTGTGTGTGTGTGTGTGTGTGTGTGTGTGTGTGTGTGTGTGTGTGTGTGTGTGTGTGTGTGTGTGTGTGTGTGTGTGTGTGTGTGTGTGTGAGTGAGCTCCAAAGGTCCTCTTTCCCAGAATGCATTTATGGTAATGTGCATTCGTCAGAACACATTTAGACTTTCAGATGATACCTTCACATCTACTTGCATGCACAACCATCCCGCTTTCCTTCTTCATCTCTTCCTGAATAAAGTAGCATTACCATATGGCCTATGACTTGGCATTTTATTCCCGGCTTTTTTTCTCACGCATAAAGGAAGAACGGAGTCGCTGTCTTTCATTCAGCTGTGTGTTTTGAACATTCTCTCTTCCACCCCTTGTGGAGCAGAGCTCACCGGGACCGTAACCTTTTCTTCGCTAAAAGAGTTATCAAGAGGCTGACGTCATCCGGAGAGAGATGTCAGCTCCCTCAGCGTTTCCTGATTGTAGCTCAGCTCCTCTATCATAATAAAAGGACGCTAACGCATGAAGGAGGCACACACACACACACACACACTACCAGACTACTGTCTCTCTTTCTCTCTGGGCCATACACACACACGCACGCACGCCACAGAACACTTGTGTCAGAGGTGGAGTGGGAGACCGAGTGACTCAGCACCAGATGGCAGTGGAGTGTGGCGCAGCCCTGTCCCCAGGATCCCCAAAGCCTTTATCGCCTGGAAGGGGCCCCGGTCCCACACCCCAGAAGTCTTCTATGCAGTACACTCAACTAAACCCAGCAGCAAACACAAACCTGTCTTTCTCTGTCCATCTCTGTCTGTCTCTCCTTAGTGCTCTCTCTCTCTCCCTTTCTCAATCTCTCCTCTCTCTTAGCACATACACCCTCATTAGGGTGTCATATCCATCGATGAACTTTTTGGGAAATTTCTTCATTTTTTTTAACGTTTGTTCTTTCTTTCGTTCTTAATTTCTTTCTTTCTTTCTTTTCTGTTTACCCCATCTCCGACCTCGTCAGCTCTAACTACTGTGACTAGCTTCATGTCTACTGTCAGGCAGAAATAGGCTCAAATGAGCTTGCCGGGCTATCCTCTCTCTCTCCCCTCTCTTTCCCTGGTTGTCGGGTAAATACATTGGCCTTGTGCCTCAGTCGCTTAATGAGGGGCTGATCATGTGACTTTTCCTGTGCTTAAGTCGAGCAGTTTGGAGGATGGATTGCATTCTCTCCACTGCACACAGGAGTCAATGGAACCTGTACTGGGAAAGGATCGGTACGTAAACACACCCTTTTCACTTTGATTCTGAGTCTGTCAGGGAAAGAACAAAGAGCCTGGTTTTAAACTAAGAAAAAAAGAGAGAAAGACAGAAAAAAAAAGAAATCTGCTACCAAAGCGTAACACCTGAAGTGATGGGGCACATGCTCGTTGAACTCGCACTTCTCTCCTCTCAGTAAAAACGGTAGGCCCAGTCCCCGTCAACCCAGAGAGTGGTTTCATAACGACATGCCGTCGATTGTGCAACAGCAGAGGATCGACTTGATTGTCTTAATAGAGGACCACTCCTATTAGTACATAGCCACGCAGGCGAAATGTGTTTGCAGATCAGAACGGAGAGATTTGAGAGGCTTAGCGGCACTGTCGGCTAGCACCAGATATGCTCTCGTTGTGTTTGTACACAGTAATCAACTAACATGTACTCTTGACAGTGGCACAGAACAGCAATTGTTTTCGTAATGTGATTGAGTTTTCAGCTCATGGTATGTGCACTGCATAGCGCTGTGCTGCAGTAGTTGGTCCAGTTTAGTGGGCGTTATAAAGCCGTGCGTCACTCTAACGCGCAACCTTCTCACAGGCAAGTCAAGCATTTGATGGTTACCCTGTATTATTTTACGGTTGCATGTACTATTGTCTTGACCGTTATGAAAGCTGCATTGAGCTCCCAACATGCACACCAGTAACAAACAAATGCTCGTCATTTACTCATTTAGTACGGCGTTACTATAGATAAAAGACAAGATTGTACAATGATTACATCGGTCCGCTCAGTGTTGGAGTTGCAGTTTTTTGTTGTTGACCTCAGCATGTGTTTTGGTTTCTGGTAGACAGGTTCCAGACTGGCACCCACCCAAATACACATACACATACAGTATGTATAAACACTTACAGAGCGCACACACACTATCACATACGCATACAGACGCTATGTGTCAGGACACCTGAAATGAGCACTTAAGGACACGGTCTAATCTTCACCTGGGTAACGTTAGCCTAATCCAGACTGATCAGGATTTATGGATTTAGAGCGGTTGCCAATAACCCTGGTGGCCCAGATACATTGGCAGGCTGACACAAGCTCAAAGGAAGGTCAGAAGGTGTCACGGTGCCAACCATAGCACTAGTACAACGGACCTGTATACTGTAAACAGGTCAATACTGCTGTGGTATTAAATAGCACAGACACACAGCTATCTAACTCATCTAAATTGTGATTCTGATAAAGGGTGAGCTTTCTGTTAGGGAGTTAGGCCGTGAAGGCGGGGGTTGCTTTTCAGGTGATCCGACGCAAAGTGCAAGAACCTCCGTTTGAACTTCTCGATCGTGTAGTTCTGTCAATTGGTGTGCATAGTGTAGTGGTGTGCAATTGTGGCTGTCAAAATGTTCAAACAACACACGTGTCGTAAACTGTAAAAGCGTATGCCATTTGTAAATCCATATTGTATATCAATAACAATCAGTTTGCCGTCTGACATGACAAAGCGCTGCAGAGCAACGCATGTCACAGTAATGCACACACTGTACGCTAACACCCTGAGAGTGTTGGCTCCTCATTTCGATGGCACTTCCCCCTTCTCAGCCTCTTCTTCTGTCGGCCATTTAACCCCCTCTGTTGCATGTGCACTCTCCGTCAATGGAAGAAAGTGATAAGGCCGGTTGGCGTGAGAGATGGAATGTACCGGCAGGATTTGGCATGGAGAGAGAGAATAGAAAGCGCTACTGAGTTAGCATAATTATTCTCTTAATCATCTATCACGGTGCAGAACTTATTAAAGAAGGGAATTTTTGGGTTGTATTTTGTTTCTTACCTGGCCACCTACATCAGTTTGTGTCTGTGTGCACGTGCGTGTTTGTTAGTGTGGCTGTGTGTGTGGTTGTGTGCATCCAATGCGTGTTAGAGTTTATGTGGTGGAGAGTGTATGTCACCACAGGCAAGGTCATGCGTGTGGCAGCTGCATTGTTCTCTGTCGGCTGCGATTAGCGTTGAGACCCAGGGCAACCACATGCCTGGTGTGAGTGAGAGTCTGTGTGTGTGTGAGTGAGAGTCTGTGTGTGTGTGTGTGTGTGTGTGTGTGTGTGTGTGTGTGTGTGTGTGTGTGTGTGTGTGTGTGTGTGTGTGTGTTTGTGTGTGCGTGTGTGTGTGCTTGTCTGTGTGTGAGGGAGAGAGTGTAATGGTGTATGCGTCTGTGAAGTGTGCTCCTCAGATGTTGCGATGTCTAACAAGCCTGAGCAGACTCTCTGCTAGTATGTCAGAGGTGATTTCATTGACCCCACCATGCGAAATATGACCTGTGACATATATTGGCAAAAGGAATATTATACGATAAGTCACTTCCCTATCTCACCTACTTTACTGTCAGGTTCTCAGTGAGTGTTGAACATTTTACATACTTTTTCATGTCTGCCACGTCCTTCCCTCTACAAAAACAAAGCGTAAATGGCCATGTTTAGAAACTCCTGTTTTGACTATGCACTCCTACGGGGGGGGGGGGGGTTGGTGGATTGCCAATGCGATGTCGTTTGGTTTATCCACTGAGTGAGGGGGATCGAGCTGAATCCCACGGGTGTTCACTGTGGATGGAAGGAAACAAAACCGATGGGCCTGATTGGTTTAGACTACTCAACAGCCAATCACTCCACAGAGTCACATCTGTATCTGGGGGGGCACCGAACTGAAAAGCAATTCATGTTGTCAGCCAGTGCGTAGTCAAACAAAGCCTCATATTTCCCCCGCAGTCTATACTTCACAGCATTAAACTAAACTACCTCAAGGGGACTTTTAGATGGTCTATGCTATGACAGGGAGAGGGAGAAAAAGACAAAAAAAGTAGAAAGAGAAAAAGTACTTACAAAATAGTAAAAAACAAAAAAAGTCATAAATAGACCAATCACCACTCTTCTACTTCATTTTTTAATCTTCAGAACTTTATTAGAAGTTCAACACGCCTCACCAGCCAACCCCTGCCCTTTTTGATCTCGCTCTATCCCTCTCGCTTAATATCTTTCTCCTCTCTTCTCACTCCCGTCTCCTTCACTAGGTCTGTTATGCAGTGTGTTATTGATACATCACTTTGACAGACACTGACACTGTGTGTGCTGGATAGTGGGACTTCTGAGCGTGTGTTCGAGAGTGATGTCTTTGTATCTGGGTCGGTACCAGTGTATTTGGGAGTGTGTGTGTGTGTGTGTGTGTATTGTATTTTCAGGAGTAACTGCATGTGCACTTGATTGTTTGGGGAATTTGCAGGAGATCTGGGCTGATGAATCGATGATGGCAGCGCACTGGGGCAGAAGATCCTCGGGGAGGCAGAGAAGGGGGGAAGAGAGAGAGAGAGAGACAGAGAGAGAGAGAAAGAGAGAGAAATGAAATGCAAATATAGAAAGAGATTGAGAAAGGGAATAAGAAAGAGCGAGGGGGGAGAGTGCAAAAGAGGGAACGAGAGAAAGAACGATAAAGAGCCGAGTGAATATAGAAACACCAAAGTGCTGCACGCTCACACCACTGTGCCCACTTCCCTACTTCCAGACGCCACGCTGGGCTTATTGCTGTCTGGGACTGGCAGTGGAAGGGAGGGAGGAGGAGGGAGGGAGGGAGGGAGACGCGACGCGGGGACGGGGGTGTGAAGAGGCCGAAGCAAAGACGGGCCAGAGGCTCCCTTTCCGTGCCCCGTGTCGGCGTGGAGAGAACAGAGTCACAGCGTGGAGAGAGCAGAGTCACAGAGTGGAGAGAGCAGAGCCACAGTGTGGAGAGAGCAGAGTCACAGTGTGGAGAGAGCAGAGTCAGAGTGTGGAGAGAGCAGAGTCACAGTGCGCTGGCCGCTGTGTTGTCCTTCAGCAGCAGGACCCAGCAGGCTGCTTACTGACGGACGGCCAGCGCGGGCCGAGAGAGAGAGACAGCGAGAACGTAGCAGGCGCGTAGACGGAGAGCTAAAGAGGAAAGAAAGGCACAGGCTATGGAACTAACGCCCTGTTCACAATTCAGCCGTAGCGCTGGCGCACTACGCACTGTCATGTCCGTTACAGCGTGCGTGTGGTCCGCACTCAACACCAGTCAAGTGTAGACAAGAGGACAGCTTTCGTGCTACCGCAACCCGAGAGGCTGCTTGCTTAGCGATAGCAGAAGAAGTTACAGTGGAAAGTAGCGTACAAGTAATTTTAACAATCTTTTAGAATATGCTTATATTATTATTATTATAAGGTTATAAATATTCAATTGTTAATTGATTCCATTATATCGATATATTTCATGTGTATTTAACAATAGAACAGTAAACAGTTCGCGATAGTAGTAGAATTCCACTTCCTGTTCATTTCAACGCTCCGCTCTGACGCAAAAGTTGGAAAAATCCAACGTGTCCTCAAGATTTTGTAACGGAAACCGTTGTCCACTAGGGGGCCAGTCCGTCACGAAGTCCCCTTAGAAATGAATGGACCTCCGACGCAACGGACCAGCGCAACGGATGAATTGTGAACAGGGCGTGAGGTGATAGAGGACAGACAGAAAGATAGAGAGAGAGAGAGAAAGAGCGACAGAGATCGAGAGAGTGAGTTTAAAGAAACAGGTTTCACAGGTAGGTCGGGGACCGCCACGGTTCTGCTGTCTCGTTTGTGGACGGTCAACGTTGCGAGGCCCCCCACGGCTGTGTCCTGTGTCCACCTGCCTCAGTCGTGGACGTGTTGTTGTTCAGTGCTGGCGGTGCTGCTGTAGAGTGACTGGAAGACAGTTGCCAGTTGTGGTCTTAACTTTCATACTGCACTGTAGCAGCTGTTGTCCTTTGTGTTGCCTAGAGCGTGCTCTCTGAAGCCGAACTAAAACAGAAGGTGTGTGTGTATGTTTGTTTGTTTTGATAGATGGCAACATAATGGTGGATAATCCACCAGGAAAGGGATGATAAGTCCCTGTCAGCCATATTACAACTCAGCACATCCTATTGCAACTGAAGAGTCAGACAAGAGCGTGAGTGTGTGTTTGTGTGCCTGTGTGTGTGTGAGAGCAGGAACGAGAAGTTGCTGGAGTGTGTGTACGTGCCAGGAGCATAGGCTATTACTAATCTGTGGAGCAGGTCAACCCACGTGGTCTCTGTGTTTACCTCTGGCCTTGAATCCCAGCCCAGGGCCGTGTACCGGACACCTCCCACGGTTACGCTAGTCCGACTAGTCTCTTTACACGCCATGAAGGACTGTGGTGGTTAGTTTGATGTATTTGGATTGGGATTCAAGTCGTCGCTGTGACTTTTGGAACAGCAGTGTTAAAGTTCCAGGTTGTGATTCTGACAAATGTTCTGCTGAAAGAATGTTTTTCTAATCATTTCCTGTGATAATGTATTTGTGCGCGTGCATGAATTTATGTTGACCCCATGACACTGAATGCAACGGTTGTTGAAAATAGCTGGGTATGATTATAGTTTTTTTCTTATAGATAGTGACTGCGGCGAAGTGACTCTTTTGAATCCGGGTTCCATCTTAGAAAATTGAAAAAGAAAATTCGTATGAGAGAAAAATTGCAAATGTAAGAAGAAAATAGAAAAAGATAGAGGCAGAAAGGCCTCCCTCACTCTGAACACGGTGGCTTAGTGGCAATCACAGCCTTTCAATAGAACAATGTTTACATCTGAATGCGTTCTTTTCTGTCTAAGAAATACGTTTCACCCACGAGGACCCCCAATTGGGGCCTTATCCTGCAGGGTGCAGTGTTCATTGTGTGGTGGAGAACCTTTTATCGACTACCTCGACACAACTTTACAATGTGATGAAAGACGCATGACGACCAAGACGATTGCTTCTCAGAAACGTGTCTCGAGAATTGTATGTCAATCAGCTCTCTCCATAAATGGGAGCTTTCCCTATGTTTGACTTAGGTTGCTTTATTGGAACAAGGAAAAGTTCCGCACGTAGCTCCAAAGTGCCCTGCAGCTGCACTCGTGTTTCTCCTCAACGTGAACTTGTGCTGAATCGTGCGCTCCAATATCAATGGATATTCAGAAACCTTGCGGTTATTGTTATGCACTGGTGGTTACAAGTGGAGTTGCTTTGAAACATAAGGCGTCACTTTGCCGCCAGAGTTGAGGCGTGCTGCTTCTCCGCTAGCGGCCACCGTGTAGGATCCGAGTCTCCTCACAGCATACCTAATGCACCATTACATCAAACCCTGTCCTCCACCCCAACATTTCAACTCCACACTCTGTGTCGGGAATTAATATGGCAAGCAAGCCGGCAAACTCATCCTCATTCCTCTGTCGACAACTTATGGCGAGGGAGGTGGATTTATGGAGGACCGGGTTTCGGCGAGCTAACAGATGTCCCGTTTGTGCAGAGCCGTGAAGGGAATATCAAGTGGAGCAGGGCGGAGGGCTGGGGCGCAGCGAGCCAGGCTGGTGGCTAAGTGCTGCGTGGTGGGACAGGGCAGTCAGCTCTCGTGCTGTCGCTTCCTCTTTCCCTATGGACTTGACCTGATCGCCCACCCCCCCACACACACACACACACACACACGCAGCCAAGTGACCTTTGAACCCCCGACTTCTATTAGACTTTCTGACGTCTTGGAGCAAAGATGACAAAAGATCTGTATCAGCAGCAAAACAACTGAAGGGATGTAATGTAACGCCTCAAATGTTATGAATCAAAACCTAGATTAACTGTCTAAAACAAAAAACGGACTCGGCAATCACGGTCCTGGAGCATGACCGAAAGAACACCATCAGTACTAGTTTACGTAATTAACCAAAACCAATGGATGTCCCTCTAACATAATATTCTTCTTGCTGCATGTGTTCTGTACCCGGATCCTCTAATTGATCTGACGTGACAACATGTAAACAGACAAGTCCTTAACTTAGTGGAGGAAGAAAACAGAAACTGACTCCAAAACTTTTTTGGGAGGGGGGGTTGAGTCAGTCCAGGGAGGTAGGGAGGAGGGAGTTGTGATTGACAGCTGCCCGGGGAGATCGTCAGTGTTCGCTGTGTCTCCGCAATGTCCCTGTTCTCTTGTCACTCTCTATCTACTCTCCCTGCCAAAACAAACACACAAACACACGCGCAGGCGCGCGCGCACACACACACACACACACACACACACACACACACACACACACACACACACTCCCCTTCTGTTTCTCTCTTTCTCTGACTCTTTTTCTCTCTCCCTGGCAAACACTAAACTGCCTCAACGCGTTATATAATTTCTATTTAAATTTTTTGCTGTACCATTTTTAATCTGAGTGTGTGTTCATATTGGTGGGCCTCTTAATCAGTATAACAGTCACACAGTGGGAGATAGAGGACATCTGCTTGTGTATAATTCTACTGATTTGACACCAAAAGTCATGAGACTTTTCACCCAGCTTTGACCTTCTTATAAATATGCCCTTGGAGTGGCTCGTGGTTGAGGCAAGCCAACAGTGGAAGTGAGCCAGGGACTGGGCCCAGTAAGGGTCCTGAGCGGGGAAGTGGCTTTGCCAAAAAGGGCTAATGGGGCCGGCTGTAGAAGGGCATTAGGTCAATGTGCCTGTGCCAACCTGCCTGGCAACAGAAAACACCAGAGAAAATGAAGAAGGGAGGGAGGGAGGCAGGGAGGGAGGGAGCAAGAAGGGAGTTGGGGAGGGGGTTAGGGGGAGGGGGGTTACAAGAGAATCATAGACAGAGGGAAGCTGAGAGAGACATTTATAGAGGGAGAGGGAAGCCGAGAGAGACATATATAGAGGGAGAGGGAAGCCGAGAGAGACATACGAGGGAGAAAGAAGCCAAGAGATTATATATATATATATATATATATATATATATATATATATATATATATATATATATAGTATATAGAGGGAGAGGAAAGCTGAGAAAGACGTATATAGAGAGAGAGGGACAAAAAGCTGCAGTAGGAGGAGGAGAGCCTGGAGAAAAGACACACAGAGAGAAACGTGAAAGGGATGGGGGGGTGTTTGAGGAGGAGGGCGTATGAGCCTCATACAGCCATCCGCCTATCTGTCTGTCCGTCCACACCTCCTGGGGCGCTGCCGTAAGGCTGGCTGAAGCACGGAGCCCAGTGTGATGAAAGGGTGCACAGCCAGGAGGGGCACAGCCACTGCCTCCCAGGGCCGGTCACAAACACTTCACCGTGGCTTCGGCACAGAGCTACCCCACCCGGGGTTCTCGCTCGATTTATTTGGAAGAGCTTGAAAAAATTCAGGAAAGGATTTACCGTTTAGCGCTTTCTTTGTAGTCGATATTTGGTCCTCAAAGTCAACGGCAAGGTCAGAAAGCCATCTCAGGTTGCTGCAGACGGAGCTGTGGTGTTGCTTGTCTTCCATAGAGAAAGTTCACCGCTCAGTCAAACAAGGCTGTGCGAACTAAGTCGAAGAGCCAAAAATGGCCTTACTTTGAATAAATTAACAGCAACGCCCAAACACGTAAGCCTTTGGGGATTGAGTTCAGTGTAAATCCGAAAAGCTTTGTTGTGTCCTTCTATTTTGGCCAGGCTATTGTTTAGTCTGCTGCAGGTGGCTGACAGTAAAACGTGTGACTTGCTGACTTTGTGCCCTCCACAAATCTAGATATTGGTGGTGTGCGGTCATCCTGCGTTGTATTTACACGGGGTTTGACCACGAGCGGTTCCACCACATGAAAGCCCTGCTTGACCTCAGAGACAGGGTGGGGACAGATGTTGCTGTCGCCGACTGCGGCCTATCAGAGTGGGTCGCCTCACGAACAGCTGTCCCAGCAAGGGCACGCCTCAACGCGGCACCGCCCCCGTGACCCCCGGCGTGCAGTGTTCAGCGCTCCTGCACGGCCGTGGCAGTGTGAGGACAAAGAGAGAGAGAGAGAGAGAGGAAGGGTGACAGGGATGGAGAGAAAAATAACGATGGACAAGAGAAAGAAAGATTAGAGCGAAGTTGAGATACAGAGAATAAACATGCAAGAGATAGGAGGAGGATGAGCATTACCATACCAGACAGACACTGCACCCCCCCCCCCCCCCACACACACACACACACACACACACACACACCTCTCTCTCTGCTCATTAGAGCGGGCAGCCAGTCAGAAGGTTGCACATTAACAAATGAGCTTAGCTTCACCCCCTGTCTCAGCGCGGGTCAGACAGGGGGTGTTTGTTTTCACAGTCGGCTCAGTCCTGTCCGTCAGAAGGGGACACGTCTAGAGAGCGAGATAGTGGATTTAACTGAGGGAAAGATTTGCCCTTTTGTTTTGTTTGTTCTCTCTGTTATTGATGGCTGCGCTATAGGTTCTATCCTAATTAGATTGGGTAAGCAGACAGTGGGCTACACCACTAAAAAGAGCCTGTTCAGTCTGGATCCAAGTGCAGAGTGTTTTTACTTACAGCGTTGTCAAATCAGCAGGCGAAACTCAGGGCTTAACAACAGGCGGGTGTTGTCACAAAACAGTCAATTCCAGTCAATTCAAAAATGTACAACAGATATAGATTCGAGTGGAACGGCGGCATACGAGGTCAAACTAACGAGGCAGTGGAGCAAACCCACTGCCTAAAGGAGTGAGACGATAGGAAACAGGTGGGAGCAATCAGTAATCAGGGGAAGAGGGGCTGGACAGGAGGTGTGGGCGTGACAAGGGACCATAATAATATTAGGTCTACCAGTTACATTAGTGTCTCTGCTGGAGGGAAAAAACGTTAGCCATCACAGTTCGGTAGCTCAGGAGTCATGATGTTTTCAAACAAAATCATTTTATATTTTGATTTTAACTTGAAAAGATATCATCATTCTCCCTCGGACCAGGACAACACAAAATGTGCATTGTTCATATTGTATGCTAATATAACACCAAAATGCAAATGTGCCAGAAATCAGCCAAAATTGTATATGTCTTCTTTCTGTTCCTGTGAGTAATATTGATAAAGAGTTAGTGGGAAACGGGGCCCCACTAGAATCAGGAAGAAAGTCCTGTCATTTTCTCCCCTGCCGCTAGCCACAGTGGCACCACGCTGCATGCATTAAGCGCTCCGTCCAATCAGCGCTCCGCTTGTCCACCCAGCTCGACAAATAAGAGCGCGGCAGCTGTGTGGAGGCTAGCAACCAGGAGGAAAGGGGAGGACATGGGGAAGGAGAGACTGCCGCAGCGCTCTCAAGGCCTTGCAAATACTCACTGAATCAAACGGCAAGGGCAGCCTATGAGTGAGTGGGTGACTGTGCACTCTCTCTGTGTGTGTGTGTGTGTGTGTGTGTGTGTGTGTGTGTGTTTGTGTTCTGCTGCTTGAGTGATGTGCAGAGGCCCAGAGAGTGAGAGAGAAAATATGCCCTGGAGTTGCCAGCCAGTCACATAATAAAACAGAGGGATATTTTTACCCCTGCTTGTGTCTGGCATGATAATTCCTCTGTTACCGGATTGAAAGGCCCTGGCTGGGGGCTGTTTCTCAGTGATATTGATACATGGAACAAAATGAATAGCAGCCTTTCCCACAAGTCTATGAGGTAGAATTGGGGATTTATGCATTGGCTTTGATAAACACAGAACTGTCACACCTTCTTGGCAGATGCTGCTAAATGGGGGATAAATCATTAGACCCAGCTAAGCTAGGGGTTGGATGGCGAGGCTTTGTGGCTAGCATGTGTTAGGAGAGAGAGCGAGAGCGAGAGAGAGCGAGAGAGAGAGAGAGAGAGAGAGAGAGAGAGAGAGAGAGAGAGAGAGAGAGCCCAAAACAAACACTATCTTAGAAACAAGACTATTTTTCGCTCAGCTCCTTTAAAATGACCAACATAAAGCAGTATGGCTTTGGTAAGGTTTTGAGTTAATCATAAAAATGAAACCAGGGTATAACAACTGTGGGCTGTTTGCTTGCAGTCGGCCATTATAATCGTTTGATGCCAATGACAGTGTTCCATGTGCTTGTGGCAACGTTGGCTGACATGTTGCCAAGCTGATGCAGGGATGCAGTTTAGGGCATCAATGCTCGTTAGATTTAACTAGAGGCTACATATTTATGTATTCATGTATACAGGTTTCTTACAAATACTTTTCAATTCATACATTACATTATTAGACATTTAAAATCAAAATGTTCCTCATTTAAACTTCCAACATATTGTCTATGGAGCATTGGCACCAGGTACACGCTCGCGCTCCTCCTCATTCTCCAGTCAAAGTAGGTCGCAGAAGTTCCCCCTATGCTGGCTTTGAATGCAAGGTCAAGGAGAGCTCAGAGCTTAACGGTCTAAAGACCTGAATCTGAAAAGACAAAGCCCTGCCAGTACTGTGAGATCAAACAACTGGATAAGCTTAGTACTTGGAGCAATGGACTCCCACTCGGAGAGTCCCATATGTTACATAAGTAGTAGATTGAGGGGGTGGTAGGTGTTTGTTGCACACATGTATCTCTTAAGTCACCTTAACACAAAGGTATATTTAAATGCCGTTAGAAGGTTTTTCAATCGAGAACTTATTCCAGGAATTACAATTCTGAACTGTGTAAGTTCAGAGACGGTAATTATTTTATTCTCTTTTGCGTTAAGTTCTTAAAGTTGCAATGTACACAGGAAAACATGTTTGAAGTTTTGTAATTAGGTACAGTAGAGTAGGCTATAATGAAATGAATTCAGGTCTGACAATTTCCATTTACTTCCTTTGGATGTAGCCTCTCTCTTTATCTCCCTCATCTCCGTGCTTTGATACACAAACTGACGGATGTTTGAGGGCTTATTGTTCGAGAGCGCGGCCTCCTCACAGCAGACTCGCTGCTCCGGCATTCGAGTTGACGAGAGGAGCGGTCCGTCGCCTTCCACAGGTCACTGTGGCGAGCGGCGTGGCGAGACTTCCCAGGCTCAGAGCGCTGGCCCCTGCTGGTCTCTCATTACGCCTCTGGACCTTTCTCTGGGTGTGGTGGTGTGCACAGCCACAGCAGGTTGTTTTCCCACTCTCTGGTCCATCAGAAGAATGAGCCGTTCGCTGTGGTGGAGAGACCAAACCTCAGACCTCCCTCTCTAGCAACGTCTTCTTGCCGCGTTTCATAAAAATGCCTGGCGCATGTTCAGGAGATGAACTGGTTTTCACGTTGATTCCCCAGAACCTTTTCCCCGGTACACGCGTGCCTTTTCTTTCCACACGGTCAATCTGATAGCGCTCCGTTAGCTTTATGACTCATCATTGTTTCACCGTAGCTGTAAGTCACAGAGGTCACTGCCTTCAGAGATGCAATTAAATCGGCAGCCGGGGAAATACACGGAATAGTGAACGTGTTCACTGGCATGACAGTCCGATGTTCCAAGGACGTCTTCATCCTGTGGAATATGGCGCTGTCAATGCGCGGAGGAGACGAGTGAGGAAGATGTCTTCATTAGGCCCTCCTGTCCGACCCTCCCCACCCCCCACTCCCCCCCACACACAGCGTTCTGATGGCAGAGACGTGAGCCATACGGGGCTCATTTAATGTCCAGTCCCCGTCTCTTGACAATTGGACGTGTACGGCAGCGCTGTTTGCACAGTCAGTTCCGTCC
>JAPMUY010000128.1:0-10000 GCA_026901105.3 Galaxias olidus | reverse complement strand
TCGCAGTTTCGGGGGCCCTCCACACAGCGCGAGCAGACTCCCTTTCCTCTGTTCTCATTCTCCGGCTGTCCTTCTCATTCTCCGGCTGTCCTTCTCAGCTAACATTGCGACAGTAACGCGTTCCTGCAGATTCCTTCTCTACAACATCAGAAGGATACGGCCCTTCCTTACAAGAGAGGCTGCGCAGGTCATAGTCCAGGCCCTCGTCATCTCTCGCCTGGACTACTGCAACTCCCTCTTGGCTGGGCTGACTGCGAGCACCATCAAACCCCTTCAGCTCATCCAGAACGCAGCCGCTCATTTGGTCTTCAACCTCCCAAAGTTCACTCACACTACTCCTCTACTTCACACACTGCACTGGCTACCGGCAGCAGCACGCATCAAATTCAAGTCACTTGTCCTAGCCTATCGAGTGAGAATCGGATCTGCACCCCCCTACCTACAGTCGATGCTCAGACCCTACAGCCCGTCCCGACCACTGCGCTCTGACACTGGAATTCGCCTTGTTGCCCCCTCACTCCGTGGAAGGGACAGCCTGGCACCTCGTTCACGACTTTTCTCTGTCCTTGTCCCTCAGTGGTGGAATGACCTCCCCACGAACATTAGGACCGCAACATCTTTGTTCACTTTCCGCCAAAACTTGAAGACTCACTTGTTTCGACTGCACTTCGGCTCTTGAATGTGACATTGCGTCTACCAAGCACTTCTACTTGATATACCACGTAATTGGTTGCACTCAGAAATTGTTTGTAGTTGGTTTGTGAAGGTTTTGTTTATTATCCTGATGTTTAATATAGCACTTGCTTAGCTCTTATCTAGGTGATTAGGTCAGGGATGCACTACCTGACATGTAGTTTTTACCATTATCTTTTTGTAGGCACAATTTTTGTAAGTCGCTTTGGATAAAAGCGTCTGCTAAATGAATGTAATGTAATGTAACCCTGTACCCCCTGTACCCCTAACCTAACCGTAACCCTAACCCTAACCCTGTACCCCCTGTACCCCTAACCTAACCCTAACCTAACCCTGTACCCCCCGTATAAAACCCTAACCTAACCTAACCCTAACCCTACCCCTAACCTAACTAACCCCCTGTACCCCTAACCCTAACCCTGTGCCCTCCTGTACCCCTAACCTAACCCTAACCTAACCCTGTACCCCCCGTACCCCTAACCTAACCCTAACCCTGTGCCCTCCTGTACCCCTAACCTAACCCTAACCTAACCCTGTACCCCCCGTACCCCTAACCTAACCCTAACCCTAACCCTAACCCCGTACCCCTAACCCTAACCCTAACCCTGTACCCCCTGTACCCCTAACCTAACCCTAACCCTAACCCCATACCCCTAACCCTAACCCTGTACCCCCTGTACCCCTAACCTAACCCTAACCCTGTGCCCCCCTGTACCCCTATCCCTAACCCTGTGCCCCCCTGTACCCCTAGCCTAACCCTAACCCTGTGCCCCCCGTACCCCTAACCCTAACCCTAACCCTGTAACCCTAACCCTAACCCTAACCCTCTGTTCCAGACAGGCCTGCAGCCAGCTGGGAGCAGAGCGTTTCCAGAGGGTCTACCACTTCCTGCAGGGGTCCCGGGAGCGTGTGGAGGGAGGGGAGAGCGTTCGGGCGGGGCTGGCTGCTCTGGTGGACACGCTCGGACACGCCTCCCTGGTGGATCAGCTGATCTACTATGAAGAACAGCTGAAAGGAGCCTGTAAGGGCGAGGGATGAACATACACACACACACACACACACACACACACACCGAATAACAGCTGCAGGGAAATAATTAAATACACAGAGGAGAACACCTGAGGAGAGTCAGTGATGCGCACACACTCGCACATACACACACAGAAGAAAATATTATATTATAATTATATTATGGATGATATAAAGTTGTACATTTTTAAAACATTCAACGTATGGTGTGCCCCAGGGTCAGATTTCACTTCCTGTGTTGTTGCTTCCTCCTGATATCTCAGCAGTAAGATGCTGCGTCATGATTGGTCCATTCATTCCAATGATTCAAACAGACTAAATGTTGGCCTGGTACATATTTATTACAAGGCTTTCCTTGGTTCTGGTATGTATTTTGTTTAAAAGGCTTTTCTTGGTCCTGGTACATATTTATTTACAAAGCTTTCCTGGGCATGCTCCCTTCGTGTCTGAGCTCATACATCACACTGAAAAGAGACTAAGTATTGTTTACGTTCTCAGGACCTGCTTTTCTTTGAACTGAGATACGCAGGGAGCCTTTTTATACTCTGCCCCATTGAGTTAGAACCTGCTTCAAAATGAGCTGATCTTACAGGAGCATCTCAATCTAGGTGAATTAAAGGGTTAGGTTAGGGCTAGGGGTTAGAACTGAGTTTTCAGGAGCATATCCCTCTTGGTGAATTAAAGGGTTAGGTTAAGGTTAGGGTTAAGAACTGAGTTTACAGAAGCAAATCCCTCTTGGTGAATTAAAGGGTTAGGGTTAGGGTTAACAACCGAGTTAACAGGAGCATATCCCTCTTGGTGAATTAAAGGGTTAGGGTTAGGGTTAGGGTTAAGAAGGAGCATATTACTCTAGGTGAATTAAAGGGTTAGGGTTAGGGTTAGGGTTAAGAGCTGAGGTTACAGGAGCATATCACTCTAGGTGAATTAAAGGCTCTTATTAAGGATCTGAAGGCAGACTCCATTATATGCTGCTCTAATATCCACTGTTAATAATATGATTCTTAACTGGCTGCCCTTTGAATCTGCCTATGAATCTTATGGACAATGTGATTATTTGGTGTTTGTAAGACTCGTTATGTAAGGGCTTTACAGTGAAGTGTAATATGTTGACTGTGATGGAAACTCATGAAATAAATAAAGGTGCAATAAAAAACATGCTGTTGGCCCCACATTGTTCTCAAAGCTTACAGCTGGTTTGAGATTATCACGGCCAGCCCTCCTAAGTCACATTGTTCTCAAAGCTTACAGCTGGTTTGAGATTATCACGGCCAGCCCTCCTAAATCACATTGTTCTCAAAGTTTACAGCTGGTTTGAGATTATCACGGCCAGCCCTCCTAAGTCACATTGTTCTCAAAAGCTTACAGCTGGTTTGAGATTATCACGGCCAGCCCTCCTAAATCACATTGTTCTCAAAGCTTACAGCTGGTCTGAGCTTATCACGGCCAGCCCTCCTAAGTCACATTGTTCTCAAAGCTTACAGCTGGTTTGAGATTATCACGGCCAGCCCTCCTAAGTCACATTGTTCTCAAAGCTTACAGCTGGTTTGAGATTATCACGGCCAGCCCTCCTAAATCACATTGTTCTCAAAGTTTACAGCTGGTTTGAGATTATCACGGCCAGCCCTCCTAAGTCACATTGTTCTCAAAGCTTACAGCTGGTTTGAGCTTATCACGGCCAGCCCTCCTAAATCACATTGTTCTCAAAGCTTACAGCTGGTCTGAGCTTATCACGGCCAGCCCTCCTAAGTCACATTGTTCTCAAAACAGCTGGTTTGAGATTATCACGGCCAGCCCTCCTAAGTCACATTGTTCTCAAAGCTTACAGCTGGTTTGAGATCATCACGGCCAGCCCTCCTAAGTCACATTGTTCTCAAAGCTTACAGCTGGTTTGAGATCATCACGGCCAGCCCTCCTAAGTCACATTGTTCTCAAAAGCTTACAGCTGGTTTGAGATTATCACGGCAGCCCTCCTAAGTCACATTGTTCTCAAAAGCCAGCTGGTTTGATCTTATCACGGCCAGCCCTCCTAAGTCACATTGTTCTCAAAGCTTACAGCTGGTTTGAGATTATCACGGCCAGCCCTCCTAAGTCACATTGTTCTCAAAGCTTACAGCTGGTCTGAGCTTATCACGGCCAGCCCTCAGAAGTCCACCTATAACGATTCCTAACAATATTAAACGTTTGGCTATGAATGTTAATCTACTTAATGTTAATGTACATGACTGGAGGCAATCTGGGACTGTAAATTTGGGTGAAAGAAAATATTAAGTGTTGTTTTCACAAGCTAGGAAGGTACTTTTATTTTTTTCCTGCTGATATTGGAAAGGTAATTTATGCTTTTATCTAGTAAGACTACTGCAATGAATGTCCTACTAATCTAAAAACACCTTTTATCTAGTAAGACCACTGCAATGAATGTCCTACTAGTCTAAAACACCTTTTATCTAGTAAGACTACTGTAATGATAGTCCTACTAGTCTAAAAACACCTTTTATCTAGTAAGACCACTGCAATGAATGTCCTGCTAATCTAAAAACACCTTTTCCCATTTACACATACAAGTGCTGCAACAAGGCTCCTAACAAGAACAGATTAGTACCACATGATGAGGACCAGAGAAAACAGACAAGAGGTGTTAATAGAGACAGTAGGAGGAGGAGAGGAGGTGTTTCTAGAGACAGTAGGAGGAGGAGAGGAGGTGTTTACAGAGACAGTAGACAGTAGGAGGAGGAGAGAGATAGAGACAGTAGAGAGGAGGAGAGGAGGTGTTTATAGAGACAGTAGGAAGACAGTAGGAGGAGGAGAGGAGGTGTTTATAGAGACAGTAGAGAGGAGGAGAGGAGGTGTTTATAGAGAGGAGGAGAGGAGGTGTTTATAGAGGCTGTAGGAGAGGAGGAGAGGAGGTGTTTATAGACAGTAGGAAGGAGGAGAGGAGGTGTTTATAGAGACAGTAGAGAGGAGGAGAGGAGGTGTTGTAGGAGAGGAGGAGAGGAGGTTTTATAGAGGCTGTAGGAGAGGAGGAGAGGAGGTGTTTATAGAGGCTGTAGGAGAGGAGGAGAGGAGGTGTTTATAGAGACAGTAGAGAGGAGGAGAGGAGGTGTTTATAGAGGCTGTAGGAGAGGAGGAGAGGAGGTGTTTATAGAGACAGTAGAGAGGAGGAGAGGAGGTGTTTATAGAGGCTGTAGGAGAGGAGGAGAGGAGGTGTTTATAGAGGCTGTAGGAGAGGAGGAGAGGAGGTGTTTGTAGAGACAGTAGGAGGAGGAGAGGAGGTGTTTATAGACAGTAGGAAGGAGGAGAGGAGGTGTTTATAGACAGTAGGAAGGAGGAGAGGAGGTGTTTATAGAGACAGTAGGAGGAGGAGAGGAGGTGTTTATAGAGACAGTAGGAAGGAGGAGAGGAGGTGTTTATAGACCGAAGGAGGAGGAGGTGTTTATTTACACAGTTCAGAGAGAAGTTCTGGAAGTCTTGCCAACATGAGCTGTACTGACTTCTCTGTGAATATCAACCCTTTGCAGATGAACAACAATCTAATTGCATCCGTGTCCCAGTTTATGGCAGTTAATATTTCCAATACTTCTGTGGGCTCTAACACCAAAACCTAATTTATTGATCGCTCCCGGCCATCCGTAAGTGCTCTCTGTGGAAATTTGCTTAAAGAGTTTGTTTTCTCTGTGAAATTACAAAATGTTAAACACTGTAGTGCCGGTAGCCTTGTGTTGTTACCTAACTGGGAACTAGCCTGCAGAAATACTGTGACCTGTGACCTCTGGGCCATCAACAACCAACCGGCGGTTGTCATAGCAGCGGCATAGTTACCACTGTGAGTTCTGTTTTGTCAGCCTGGATATCCTACCTATCTACTCTGTGTGTGTCAGTAACACTCTGTAAGCTGTGACTCCTGTTCTGACAGTAATACTCTTAGAGAACCCAGCAGGAAGCTGTGACTCCTGTTCTGACAGTAATACTCTTAGAGAACCCAGCAGAAAGCTGTGACTCCTGTTCTGACAGTAATACTCTTAGAGAACCCAGCAGGAAGCTGTGACTCCTGTTCTGACAGTAATACTCTTAGAGAACCCAGCAGGAAGCTGTGACTCCTGTTCTGACAGTAATACTCTTAGAGAACCCAGCAGAAAGCTGTGACTCCTGTTCTGACAGTAATACTCTTAGAGAACCCAGCAGGAAGCTGTGACTCCTGTTCTGACAGTAATACTCTAATAAAAGCTGGATGTATGTCAAGACAAATAATACAGAAAGCATCATGTTCAAAGCTCTGACCTGTTCCCTGTGACAGCAGACAGATTGTCTGTGTGTGTGTGTGTGTGTGTGTGTGTGTGTGTGTGTGTGTGTGAGTGAGAGAGAGAGAGAATGAGTGTGTGTGTGAGAGAGAGAGAGTATGTGTGAGAGAGTGTGTGTGTATGCGTGTGCGTGTGTGTGTGTGTGTGTGTGTGTGTGTGTGTGTGTGTGTGTGTGTGTGTGAGCGAGATAGAGAGTATATGTGTGTGTCTCCCTGTTGCTTCCAGAAGTGTTCCACTTCATCTGCCCTAGTTCTGACAGGGGCCGAGGAGGGAGAGGAGCCCAGAGTTTCTCATCAATCTTCCTGTAATCAGTGGAGCCCCAGGCCCTGAATATAGCAGCCATATCAGGGCAGCCCCCTGGGAATCACTTGCCACGGCACAATCATATTGGATCCTCCACCATCCGTGTCTGTGTGTGTGTGTGCATGCCTTGGTGTGTGTGTATGTGTGTGTGCATGCCTTCGTGTGTGTGTGTGTGTGTGTGTGTGTGTGTGTGTGTGTGTGTGTGTGTGTGTGTGTGTGTGTGTGTGTGTGTGTGTGTGTGTTTCCGAAGGAGAACAGAAAAGAAGGACATGCCCAGTCTGAGCACGAGTTTGACCCCGTGCAGTCAGGAAGTCTTCCCTGGTGGAGATATCTAGCGCTCTGCTCTGATGAAAGGACAGAGACCGGTGGAGAGGGTCTGGCAGGGCACCACATGGGCTGTGGCTGGGTTTGAGGTGGGGGGCGTCCCTGTGGGGTGGAGTAGGGCACAACATTACAGATGTTACTGGGTTTGAGGTGGGGGCGTCCCTGTGGGGTGGAGCAGGGCAGAACATTACAGATGTTATTGGGTTTGAGGTGGGGGGCGTCCCTGTGGGGTGGAGCAGGGCAGAGCATTAAAGATGTTACTGGGTTTGAGGTGGGGGGCATCCCTGTGGGGTGGAGCAGGGCAGAACATTAAAGATGTTACTGGGTTTGAGGTGGGGGCATTCCTGTGGGGTGGAGCTGGGCAGAACATTAGAGATGTTACTGGGTTTGAGGTGGGGGGCGTCCCTGTGGGGTGGAGCAGGGCAGAGCATTAAAGATGTTACTGGGTTTGAGGTGGGGGCGTCCCTGTGGGGTGGAGCTGGGCAGTACATTAGAGATGTTACTGGGTTTGAGGTGGGGGGCGTCCCTGTGGGGTGGTGCAGGGCAGCAGCAGTCAGACTTGGTGCTGATGACACTGCGTGGTAGGAGTTACTGATAGGTAGAGCTGTCTCTTGAGGAGTTACTGATCGATAGGGCTGTCTCTTGAGGAGTTACTGATAGGTAGGGCTGTCTCTTGAGGAGTTACTGATAGGTAGAGCTGTCTCTTGAGGAGTTACTGATCGATAGGGCTGTCTTTTGAGGAGTTACTGATAGGTAGGGCTGTCTCTTGAGGAGTTACTGATAGGTAGAGCTGTCTCTTGAGGAGTTACTGATCGATAGAGCTGTCTCTTGAGGAGTTACTGATCGATAGAGCTGTCTCTTGAGGAGTTACTGATCGATAGAGCTGTCTCTTGAGGAGTTACCATATTTGATCAAGACTCCAGGGCCATGAATGTATACGTTTTTGTTTTGTACACCCCCTCTCGCTCTCTCTCATTCTCTCTCTCTCTAACACTCTGCTTTGTTGTTTGGAAACAAGATGTTAAGAATAAATAATTTCCATGGCAGATTAATGATTTATCGAAGTTTAACTTAATGTATAATTAATAATAACTGAACTCTAAAATGATGTTAAGAGGTGCTTTATGAATCATAGTGGTGTTCAGAGGGAAAGCTGGTTCTGTTTAAAGGAGTTCCATGTTGTGTGCGCTCAGCCCTAACTCAATTTATTTCAGTCTAACCTCACATTATTTCAGCGGCTTTATTTTACTCTGTTGCCTGTGTTTATCTAAGCTTAGAAAAGCTGCCTTCAAAGGTTTGGTGTTTACAGAAGTCCTCCAGACCCTGGCAGTGACCTTTAACCTGTGTTAAGGTGCACACCCTGGCAGTGACCTTTAACCTATGTAAAGCTGCAGACCCTGGAAGTTACCTTCAACCTGTGTTAAACTGCAGACCCTGGCAGTGACCTTTAACCTTTGTTAAACTGCAGACCCTGGCAGTTACCTTTAACCTGTGTTAGTAGGTTCTGTTTCCAGGTCAGGACAGTCCCATTAAGCTGTCTGTACCTTCAGGTAGGTTCTGTTTCCAGGTCAGTGCTGTGATAGTGAGGACAGTCCTGTTAAGCTGTGGGGGAGGTGGTAGTGAGTCCTGTTAAGCTGTGGGGGAGGTGGTAGTGAGTCCTGTTAAGCTGTGGGGGAGGTGGTAGTGAGTCCTGTTAAGCTGTGGGGGAGGTGGTAGTGAGTCCTGTTAAGCTGTGGGGGAGGTGGTAGTGAGTCCTGTTAAGCTGTGGGGAGGTGGTAGTGAGTCCTGTTAAGCTGTGGGGAGGTGATAGTGAGTCCTGTTAAGCTGTGGGGGAGGTGATAGTGAGTCCTGTTAAGCTGTGGGGGAGGTGATAGTGAGGACAGTCCTGTTAAGCTGTGGGGGAGGTGGTAGTGAGGACAGTCCTGTTAAGCTGTGGGGGAGGTGGTAGTGAGTCCTGTTAAGCTGTGGGGGAGGTGGTAGTGAGTCCTGTTAAGCTGTGGGGGAGGTGGTAGTGAGTCCTGTTAAGCTGTGGGGGAGGTGATAGTGAGGACAGTCCTGTTAAGCTGTGGGGGAGGTGGTAGTGGACAGTCCTGTTAAGCTGTGGGGAGGTGGTAGTGAGTCCTGTTAAGCTGTGGGGGAGGTGGTAGTGAGTCCTGTTAAGCTGTGGGGGAGGTGGTAGTGAGTCCTGTTAAGCTGTGGGGGAGGTGGTAGTGAGGACTAGACTCACCACAGCCATGATGTGAGGGTTTTCATGTTCTCATGTTATTATATAACCATGCTACCAGTGAGATCTCCTGAAGACTACTTCATGCCGCAGCTAGTTATCTTAAGTCGTTCAAACCACTGTGAGTTTACGGCTAGGGGCAACATCAGTCATAGGCCTTATGAAATATACAACACCTACACCACTTCAAGCAGATAATTATACTAATTTAACCCCACGTCAGAGGGCTCTGAGCCCACCCAGCTGGCTAGCGAGCGCTGAATTAGCACTATTATGACTTTTATACATACACAACACTGTCATGACTTTAATACATACACAACACTATCATGACTTTAATACATACACAACACTATCATGATTTTCATACATACACAACACTATTATGGCTTTCATACATACACAACACTTAGTTATTATGGATTTAATACATCGCTGATGAATAGCGCAGTGTCACAGTGTTCTGTTGTCGTGGAAGCAGTGTGTTGACTATGTCACATATTTACGTTTTTCACTGTTGCCAGTTGTTCTACTGCACATGCACAAATCCTATGAGAGACTAGGCTGATAAGCAACGGCTTGTTAAGAGGATCACTCTTTAGTGGTATGGACGTCAAAAGCAAAACAAAGCGGAATACTTTTACAGCAGTGACTATAACTGTGACCCATTCTCTGAACTTGACTTGTGCGTCCCTCTATGGGAATAGGTATTAAACTTTCATTAAAGGTTATAAAAGTTAGCCTGCTGCCACTGCGACCCGGCCACGGATAAGTGGCGGAGAATGGAGGGATGGATGGATAAAGGTTATAGTGTCAGGGCCGCCAGGGATCGTCCTAGCTTCAGCACCGGCCAGTGGACAGCTCCCTGCATGTGTTCACGTGTCTCATCAGTATTTATTGGTCTCACTTGGGTGGCCCTTAATGATTATTGTTTGCACCTGTTTCTGTCTACTATTTAAGTTCCTCCCCACCCTACTCTTGTGTTGGTTCATTGTTTGTTTGCCGTGACATGTATGTCGGAGTTTTGGTCTATTAAAACCTTTAGTCTCCTATTGGAGCGATTTTCTTTGAGAGAGTTGTCTCAGTGTTTCTTTTAGTAGCCTTCTTGTTCTGTAGCTTTGCTATCAGTCTG
>JAPMUY010000127.1:5000-13672 GCA_026901105.3 Galaxias olidus | reverse complement strand
TACCTTGAATATAAAACAATTCTATATCATGACTTATGATCTCATAGGAAAAAAGAACGAAAATATCAACATTATCGGACTCGAGAATTCCATCCTCGAGTTTGGAGTTACTAAGGAAGTGCTCAAACAAACGAACTAGTTTGACGTTGCGTTTTATGTCGCGTCATCAGGGACGTCATACCATTAGCAGCGGCTGCCCTACCGGAGATGTTGCGGGCATGTGAAGTCAAATGGAAACCTTGTATCCAGTTGTAACAACTGTAAACTAGACAGAAAAAAGATAAGCGCAACAAATCGAACCATGATCATTGAAATATAGTGTGTCACAAACTGTGGCGATTCTGGCCCATTTGACACCCTCTGCTCTTAATTCTAAATTGTGCTCCAGATAATTATTTATTTTATTTATTCAGGGGTAACCGTCTGAATAAAAAACAGTTGATGTTATTTTTTTTTCTCGTCTATTTTATCAAATCAATGCCTTCCACGACAACCGTTTCGAGGGGCAAGTCGAAAAGCAAAACGAAGGGCTAGGGCCAAGGGTTAGGGCCAAGGGGTGTAAAATAGGCAATTGAGATTTGGCCCAGGTGTCTCTGTCAGCAGTGCCCTGTTTAAAGGCAGAGTATGTAAATTACAACAAAAACAAAAAAGCAAAATATGTGTTACAATATTTACAATACAGTACATTAATAAAAATAACACTCAATTCCCAAATGCTCATGTAAATGTTTCAATTGTTCAACAGAAACAAACTGTTCCAATTTCAATTCCTGTTGAATCTTGTTCTATTTATCCGAGGCAAAAAAAATTACAGCTGATTTACCAAGTTCTGTTTTCACTTTGCGGCTTTCAATGGTGATATATAGTCCTGTGAGCGTGTCCTATGACTACTGGATTTGTGTTTTAATAATGAAGTAAGGTCAAAAGGTAGCTAGCCCAGCAATGCCTCGTAAACAAAAAGAGACAATGTTTTCCTCTCCTCTTACTAAGAGAAGACCATCCTTTTTTTTAATACAGGGCAATGACGAGTTCCAAAACGCGCTTTTCATTATAGCTGCATAGGAGAGACTTTAATAGTAATTGTCCCCGTACAGAGGTAGCTACCGAAGCAGTATTGCAAGTGAGCAAATTAATTGTGTTTTGGGATTTGGATAAGAAAAATAAAATGGCGTTGCTCCCTGCTGCTACTTTAAGATGTGTGCTTTTCTTATAGGCTATATAGGCTGTTTCAGTATGAAGTTTAAAGGACTAATTACTGCTCATTTCCCATCCACGGCTGGGTTTTCATGCTGCCGTTTATAAACAGTTTGTTTTTAATGAGATGTCAAATTAAACGTTTAGCCTATAGGAGGGCAGTACAGTTGAGCAGGCGACAGGCTCATGTGTATTCGTAGTTTTTAAATACTTTATGCTGCATTAGAGTGAATTCAGCCATATTGGGACAGCTTTTGTATTTCTATCTTGTGATCGCTATCATTCCAATATAACTGAATTCACTCTATTTTAATGAGTGGACGCTACAGCTTACTGTCCGTGTCAGCGGTGCCGCCCACTTTCTGTTCCGACAGCCAGTCCATAGGCTATAGGCATGCTTTTCACTGTCTCGAATCACGCCACAGTTCTTAGTTCTGAAATTGTGAAATTGTATTGTTTCGTTCACTGTGCATTGTTTAGTCATTATTTTTCTTGCTAATAATGTTTAGGAACAATGTCTAGCGGTTGGTTAGCCATTCTGCTGTGAAATAGCGTCGAAAGTGATTAAAGATTATTTGCAAGCGTTTTGCCTGTGTTCTACTGTGTTAAAAGCATGCATAGGCTTACCCTCTGCATCGATTTTTACCTTGTCAGACTGTTATTAACCCAATTATTAACTTTAAATGTCTCATGTTCCTGCATTCGAGTTGAGATTCAAAAATCATTGAGGGTAAACCCACCGTGTCAGTGCAGGACCAATGATGCTGCACTTCCCTGGCTCGAGCCGTGGTGGTGAGATCACGCGTCCGCGAGCTTAGCACGCCTTTTGTGCGTGTCTCCTAGGAAACGGGGCGTGGTTTGAGCGTTCTTAGGGCAGGCTTTGGATATGATTGGATTAAATCGCCGGTGACGCAGACCCAGCCCATCGTTCCATTTGCACTGGGCTACTCTAGCAGCCGGCGTCTATGCCTCTGCCTTTCAGGTTGATGGAACGGGAAGGGGCGCCTGTATGCACTGAATTGTTTATTGTATCAATAAGACAATTATGCATACTGTTTCGGGTTTGATTTAAGCTTACTTTAATTGGAAATTCAGGACTCTTGAATCCATTGCATTCTGACTGACACAGACTATTATCCATCTGTGTTCTAATTCTCTGTGCCGGTTTGACAAGGTAAGTCTATTCTCCTATAGCTACGGTAACATCTCATTTGCTTTTAGACCAATTAATACAAGTTACCTTAGCCCCACTCAAATGTTCAGTCTGAAGCTGTAATTGGCTGAGCCATCATACTGTCCTGGAGTTTGGCGAGAGTGCCTTTAAAGTTGTTTCATGTCCAGTGCTGTGAATCCACTATTGTGTAGGCTACACTTTGCATTTTTTACCTAAACATGTCAGCTAAAATGTTAACATTGCTTTGTTGCTGGTGTTCAAGGACGGTCCTTCATCAGTGTATTAACATAATAATTATTGTTGCGATTAGTATTCATTAAAATAGTTTGAACTATTCTATAACTATTCCATACTTTGGGTGGGCTTTTGTCTTAAACAGCTGGGCAGGATTAGAGAGCATCTATTGTCTGTGGGACAATAAGTGCTTTACTGTAGGCCATTCCGTAGCCTGACTCAACCAGCAGCTCGTCCGTTGAAACATTTAATAAAATATATCACTCACAACCAAAACCATTAAATGATTTGCTCATTAGAAATGTGACATTTTTTAGTAATTTTAAAAAAAATACTTCTCGATATCATTATTGTTATTTTGTTTGTTTAAATATGTATATTATGCGTGTGAAACTGTATCATTAATGACAGCCCAAACATAGGTTAAAGGTTTTCTTCAACCACTTAAAAAAAATAAAAAAAAATAAAGTACAGCCAGATTATTTGTATGTTTCGTGACAGCTCCATTTCATAGCGAGATGTTCATGAAGGCACTCCCATGTTAAAAATAATGAGCCTTTCTTAAAAAGTTTCCATTTTGAATGGCACTCTGATGGATGCATGCGGGGCATTCCTCTCATGCTCGAGGTGCGTGTGACAGAGTGACAGGTTCGTGTGCGGTATCGATGACTAAGAACTTACCATGGCAACAGAGATGACGGATACACAGCAGAGATAGCGAATACAATTAACTCTTGTCATGGGCTCATAACAGTATGAGGACGAGGAAGGCCCATTCCGTTCCTTTAAACCTGACACTTTATAAATCTGAAAGACCTTCACTGTTTTTTGGTTGGAAACTTAAATAGTTGATTTTTTCTCCTTTCGTGACAAGATTTCTTTGATCTGTTTTTTTTCTTTGTATGTAGCCTATTATGTAGGCTACTAATGATTAATGAACAAATCCGTTTATATTTTTATATTCTGCTGGCCATTGTTACAGATTTGTAAAATGATAAACAAGTATTATTTTTAGTCTTCCGACGTTACATATCCGATAGTATTATTATTTTCTTTACTTATGCAGGGTAGACTGACTGAGACGATGTCTCTTTTGCATCAGTGCCCTGATAAACAAGGCACGAAACGAAAAATTTAACAAAACAAAATAAAGTAAATAACGAAAATGAAACATTTAAAAATAAACAAATAGTACAAATGCATGATCCAATACATGGTCTAGAGTCCATCCCATTCAAAAGCCCACGGTTGGTCTTCAGGTTCCACAGAGGAGATTAGCTCCAGAACACTATGCAGCATCTTGGTGGTGGAGCGGATCAGCCCTCCTGGGTTTGGGCTGCTCCCGTGTAGTGGTGTAGCAATAACATTAGCAACACTGCCCGCTGTGACAGATCTGTACAGTAATAAAACAAAAAATTTGTCTGTTCCTAAATCCTCTGTTTGTGGTTGTTCCAGTATCCCCCTGTTGGCCATGTTGACCCGTCTGTTCAGGCTGCATGGCCTGATGGTGGCCTCCCACCCCTGGGAGGTGATAGTGAGCACCGTCACCCTCACCGTCTGCATGATGTCCATGAACATGTTCACCGGCAACGACCAGATCTGTGGCTGGAATTACGACTGCCCCAAAGCAGAAGAGGTAAGGGAGGACCGCCGCAGAGAGAGAAGGGGGAAAGAGAGGGGGAGAAGAGAGAGGGTTGAAGGAGGGGGAGAGGAGAGAGGGGTGAGTTTGGATATACCGCCTGAGAGAGGGAGGGAGAAAGAGAGAGAGAGAGAGAGAGAGAGAAAGAGAGAGAGAGTGTGTGTGTGTGTGTGTGTGTGTGTGTGTGTGTGTGTGTGTGTGTGTGTGTGTGTGTGTGTGTGTGTGTGTGTGTGTGTGAGTGTACAAGTAATGCCAGTTGACTTGTCAACCTTTGTTTGACTGGTCATTAGTTACCGTGTTCCTTCCTGGTTACAGCAGGTTCATTATGACTGGTCATTACTTATTGTGTTCCTTCCTGGTTACAGCAGGTTCTGAGCAGTGACATCATCATTCTGACCATTACGCGCTGTATCGCCATCGTCTACATCTACTTCCAGTTCCAGAACCTTCGACAACTGGGCTCAAAATACATCCTAGGTCAGAGTTCACTTGGGACTGTTAGGCCCTTTGTTTTGGTGTCTCTTTTTGTCCTATGGTAAAATTCTTTACATATAAAAGATGAATACAACATAGTATATAGTATTAATGAAATACAATTTATCCTTATGCCCGATGACAATTAGCTAGTGATTACATAATAGGTAATCATTACATACAGGCAGAATGGTTGGCTCATTAACATTTGTGAATCAGTGTGGTATTAAGGTTGACTACACTGTTAAACAACGGAATAAGCTAAATTTGAGATGCAAATAAATCCCTTCCCTCTACTTCACCGCGGTTCCATTGATTTACGGTTAAACTTCGTCTTTGTCTTTTTGTTAGGAATCGCTGGACTGTTCACCATTTTCTCAAGCTTTGTCTTCAGCACTGTTGTCATCCACTTCCTGGATAAGGAGCTCACCGGCCTCAAGTAAATATGAAGATTAAATATTATAAGTACTGACCAATAGTGCTTTGTTTAGTTTAGAATATCTAGTGATACTGTCCTGATATTTCCCCTGTTCTTCCATCACTGTAACAGAAAACACTTTTAAGTACTGTATATTACGTAATATAACAAGTAAATTGTGTATTAATACTACAAATAAACTACAAGTAAACAAATAAAGTAAATAATGCATCGTAGTACTTCATAAATAATAATAGTAAATAATGCATTGTAATACTTCATAAGTAATAATAGTAAATAATGCATTGTAGTACTTCATAAGTAATAATACTAAATAATGCATTGTAATACTTCATATGCAATAATAGTAAATAATGCTGAAACGTGGTTGTTTCCCATAGCGAGGCTCTCCCCTTCTTCCTGCTCCTGATTGACCTCTCCAAAGCCTGCGCGCTCGCCAAGTTCGCGCTGAGCTCCAACTCTCAGGTACATTATATCATACACCATTTATTGAACATGTATATTTCCAAATGCTGTCCATGAATCAGAACCACTGACTCTCCTGTCGTTAAACACATGCTATACCAAAACAAAGGAAGAAACGATGACCTTCTAGTCTGCTGTGAACGTGTATCCTCTCACCGTGACCTCTGACCTACGACCTTTGTGTCCCTCCTAGGATGAGGTGAGGGACAACATTGCTCGGGGTATGGCGGTGCTCGGGCCTGCCTTCACACTGGACGCCCTGGTGGAGTGCCTGGTCATTGGAGTGGGCACCATGTCAGGTAACCCCTGACCTCTAACCTCTAACCCCTAAAACAAAATACTTTCCCCTGAAAAAGGGAACACTTCTAAGTATAACTAAACTAAAGAGTTATGATTGAATCTGTTGACTGTACAGTTGTGGTATAAAATCTTTTACAAGTTCTTATTTTTTCCTTACAATGTTTTTAAAACATGTTGTGAGAGATTATAATATTTGATGTCAACGTCTGTAAATTAAACCTGTCTCTCTCTGTGTGTGTGTGTGTGGGTAGGAGTCCGCCAGTTGGAGATCATGTGTTGTTTCGGCTGCATGTCCGTCCTGGCTAACTACTTTGTTTTCATGACCTTCTTCCCGGCCTGCGTCTCCCTGGTGCTCGAGGTAAAGATCCCTCACCTAAACGCTGACCTCTGACCTCTGACCCTCATCCTCACGCAGAGATAAACCGTGTCTGCGTGTACATGTGTGTGTATGCGTGTGTGTACATGTGTGTGTGTTTATATGCGTGTGTGTGTGTGTGTGTGTGTGTGTGCGTGCTCTATCTAGATGTCCTTGTGTGTTTTTGAAATAAGTTTTGAAGATATGTTGTTAAGTTTGTGTGTGCTTTCTGTCTTGATGTGTGTGTGTGTGTGTGTGTGTGTGTGTGCTTTCTTGTGTTAATAATCATATATGTCCATTTAGTTGTGTGTTGTGTTTATCTCGATGTTTGACCTGTGAGAGCTAAGGCTAGCTGACCTTTGACCCCTCCCCAGCTGTCCAGGGAGAGTCAGGAGGGTCACCCTATCTGGCAGCTGGGCCACAGAGTCCTGGAGGAGGAGGAGGACAACAAGCCCAACCCCGTCAGCCAGCGCGTCAAGATGATCATGGTACTACACCACACTACACTCTACGACACAATACTACTACCATACTACTACCATACTCCCACCATACTCCTACCATACTACTACCATACTCCTACCATACTACTACCATACTACTACCACAACTCCCACACACACACACACACACACACACACACACACACACACACACACACACACACACACACACACACACACACACATACACACACTACCACACACACACACACACACACACACACACACACACTACACACACACACACATTATACTACTACCATGTGTGTTTACTCCTACCATACTACATTATGTGTGTGTGTGTGTGTGTGTGTGTGTGTGTGTGTGTGTGTGCACTACCATACTCCTACCATACTACATTATACTACTACCATACTACTACCATACGACATTATACTACTACCATACTACATTATACTACTACCATACTACATTATACTACTCCCATACATACTACATTATACTCCTACCATACTACAACACAACATGACCCCGTCAGCTACTACCATACACACTGCTGGGTCTAATGGTGTACACCATACTACTACCATCTGCTGGTGTAGTGTCATACTGCTACTGCTGGGTCTGCTGGTGTACACACACACACACACACACACACACACACACACACACACACACACACACACACACACACACACACACACACACACACACACACACACACACACACACACACACACACACACACACACACACACACACTCACACACACAACATAGAGTATGATCCCAGTGTGTGTTTATTCAGTATGTTCACAGTGTCCTGTGTGTGTGTGTGTGTGTGTGTGTGTGTGTGTGTGTGTGTGTGTGTGTGTGTGTGTGTGTGTGTGTGTGTGTGTGTGTGTGTGTGTGTGTGTGTGTAGTCTCTAGGATTGGTGATGGTACATGCCCAATGGTGTAGTGTCACAGCCGCTGGATTGCTGAGCCCCTGTCCCTGAACAGCCCCATGGAGGTGGCCCAGGTGGGCCTGGTGTTGGACCAACACACCCCGAAGAGGATCGACCCCCAGGGGCCCCTCTGGCAGTTCTACTTCAGCAGGTCAGTTCCTCACTGCTACTGCTGGGTCTGCTGGTGTAGAGTTATACTGCTACTGCTGGGTCTGCTGGTGTAGTGTCATACTGCTACTGCTGGGTCTGCTGGTGTAGTGTCATACTGCTACTGCTGGGTCTGCTGGTGTAGTGTCATACTGCTACTGCTGGGTCTGCTGGTGTAGTGTCATACTGCTACTGCTGGGTCTGCTGGTGTAGTGTCATACTGCTACTGCTGGGTCTGCTGGTGTAGTGTCATACTGCTACTGCTGGGTCTGCTGGTGTAGTGTCATACTGCTACTGCTGGGTCTGCTGGTGTAGTGTCATACTGCTACTGCTGGGTCTGCTGGTGTAGTGTCATACTGCTACTGGTGTAGAGTCATACTGCTACTGGTGTAGTGTCATACTGCTACTGGTGTATACTGCTACTGCTGGGTCTGCTGGTGTAGTGTCATACTGCTACTGCTGGGTCTGCTGGTGTAGAGTTATACTGCTACTGCTGGGTCTGCTGGTGTAGTGTCATACTGCTACTGCTGGGTCTGCTGGTGTAGTGTCATACTGCTACTGGGCTCTGTGGTGTAGTCATACTGCTACTGCTGGGTCTGTGGTGTAGTGTCATACTGCTACTGCTGGGTCTGTGGTGTAGTGTCATACTGCTACTGCTGGTCTACTGGTGTAGTGTCATACTGCTACTGCTGGGTCTGCTGGTGTAGTGTCATACTGCTACTGCTGGTGTAGAGTTATACTGCTACTGCTGGGTTAGGGTGCTGCCGTAATGGTACTATGATTTTTCCTGAACCCTGTGTGTGTGTGTGTGTGTGTGTGTGTGTGTGTGTGTGTGTGTGTG
>JAPMUY010000126.1:0-13835 GCA_026901105.3 Galaxias olidus | reverse complement strand
TGTCATGTGTACTGTATATAATTTAACGTTAAGAAGTAGCAAACTGCAAAAGCAATGTTTTGAACAAATCCCTCATAGATTATAATGTGATAATTGAAATGACAATTTCAGATTGTGAATGCACCCATAGCTAATTAATCAGCGGGCTAACCTGCTAGTAGCAGAGCTAGCATACCTTAATGTAAATGTGCAATTGAAAACTGAATTTCTCCGCCTGTATGTTAGGCATTTTTGCTATGTTTTGATAGATTGTTCATGTTTCTGCCCTTTAATGCAAAATACTATTTGTAACCAGCATTGTCATCATTGACTAGTGAAGTTTAACGATACTTTTGAATGTGTAGTTCTCCTCTCCATTGTCACTTGTTAGGTTTTACCCCTCACATAACAGAGTTCTTTGTTGGCTAGGAAGATCACTCGGACACGTGGACTCGGACACGAGGAAACAAACACATATTAGTTTTATTCTAATTTATTCCAAACCTTAATGTCACACATATTAATGCTAAATAAATCATTTAACATAAACGTGGGCGCATATTCAATTAATTACCTTACAGATATCGTCACAAGTGTGTAGATACCGGAGAATGCAGCAGAGCGGCCGCTCCAGCATGGATTCTAACTTTCTTCCCCCCTCCTCCCTCTCTTATATTCTAGCCGCGCGCCCAGTCGTATCCCGTGAGCCAGATGGTGAGACTCATCTCTTCCCCCTGTATTTCCTGTTATTCAGTTTCCGGTTTGCCCCCTTTTGCTCTCAACTCAGCATTAGCGTTCATGATTATTCTCACACACTATAAGAGCAGGGTGTCCCCTGTGTGTGTGCTGCATGGTGCTGGAATGTGTGAGAGAAAGAGCTGGACCCCCACTCACACACAGGCTCTGAGAGAGATCTCTCTTACTGATTGGGAATGGTGTAAATGCATCATAGAAGAATGTCTTAATCTTATCGTAAATAAAAAAAACGGAGTTGGCGAGATACAATTAACCACATAACGTGACCAATCCGGATGTTTTTTTAGGTGCCTGCTAGAGTTTGATACGCGCCATACAGACTCCTTTATTTTTAAACCGCATGTTACATTCAGCTCGTCAGACATTTTCTTTCTGTGTGAGTGACTGAAGTGTGACTCAAGTCCAAGTCACAGACTTGAGTACCCCTCTTCTCTAATATCTTGTCACACAAGGCCACAGTCTATTGCAGTCTTACACCTTCCTAACATACAACAATGCGACTGAACAAAAACTATCTTAAAGTCACATGTATGCTGCCGTGTACCCGACCAGTCACCGTGTGTCTGTGCAGTATTTGCACTTAATCTTTGATAGGAGGAAAAGTAATTAACAAGCATAAGGAACTTCAAAAACCTGGATGCTTTCACATTTAAATATGTGAACATGCATACTGCAATGTAACTACTCTGGTTGTCTTTGCATATTTATAATTTTTGTTTATGCTCAACTCTTGCAGCGGCAGTTATGAAATGGAATAAAGAAGCTACAGAGGCTACCATCAAGCATCATGCAGCAGCACATCTTAAACATGCACCAGGGAGGTGTTGGGCATACAGGGGAAAGTGACAGGGGTGTACTTACGCATGAGTACTGTACAATTTTAATGCATTTGTATTTCCAGTTTAGGGGAATTTAAAATTTTTGCTCTTCTACATTGAAAATAAAACAATTTCAGAATTAACTTACATTAAACTAACTAGTGCAACTGAGCAATTATTTCAGTTAGCAGGTAGTCTTATTAGATTTGTTTTATTTTTCAAATTGTTAATGTTTTGCTGAAAACATCATTAAAGATTAAAAGATATTCTCGTAATTTCAAACCAATATACCATTTTTAATAGACCCGAGGTCATGCATTTCCAATTGTATTAAGGCTACTAAAAACTCTTGGAACACCTGTATGTCTTGGACAGATGCATCTGGTATACATTTTTTATTCACAATAAATGGTCTGCACACTGCCTTCACTAGAATCAGCTTTAATTTATATTGTGTTTTGGTCATCCAACCTCGAAGCAATAGCTTACCTGATGAAGGATTGATGACAAAAACATGGTATTCAATAAAGCTGATAGTGAGTGAAGACTGGAAGGGACTCATTTACAATTAAAGAAGTAAAGTTGGTTTAAATGGAGTACAACAGGGACGTCTGAAATGAGTCGAAGAAAGACATCATAAAAACTTTAATTTTGAACCCTGTAAAGAGGTCACTTGGACGTCAACGTATGTATGTGTGTAATATGTATTTTTAACGTTCATCATTGACGTCCAATTGACGTTCAGAACAGACGTCCCAATAACTTTAAATTCAGGCTTCTCGGTGGGCGTCTTTTGAACGGTCGACAAGACGTTAAATATACATCTTTTCAATGTGTCTTTGCTCAGCCAAGCCACAACGTTGGACATTGGTTATCTGTTGTTGGTTTCTGGCCACATTTGTTCATTGCCTTCAACCGGCAAACTGTGAAAATATTCAACTTTTAGACACATATTAAAGGTCGACATGATCACTAATAATGAAAAGCATACTGAGTATATCTCCTACTTCCTTACCCACTAAAACAAATACTACTTTCATGTTTTATAGAAATACAAGCGTTAAATGCAACTTTTGACAATTTCTTTATACGAACAGACACTTCGTAAAGTCATGGATGGCTGCCGCCGTCAGTATTGCCATGGCAATACTACTTTTCAAACATGTATTGCCTGGCAATACTACTTTTTTGCAGACCATATAGCGTTTAATTCATGTAGAAGACCTGAGCAACCTGTAATAAAAACCAAATTTTATGTAGTGAATATTCTGATTGCATCTGCTGTGATATCTGAAAACATTCAAACTTTATCAATGAGCTAGATACGACACGTTGCGCCATTTGACCCATTTGTGCCATATGGTTCTGGACACCACAACCACGGTGGTACGCGGCCAGGCTGCCATGACCAGAGACAGCGGGAAACTGCTCTGAGGAACACAGACGTGACCGATCCTCTAGCTAGACTTGTCCTGGAAACAAACAAAGCTGGTAAACTGAGTAAGCCAAACTTGCGCATAATAAAACACGGAACAGCAATTTTTACTTTAGTCCATGTTCCATATTTGAAGGGGTTCCTGGTTTTACTGAAGTCAGGTTTAGTGAGTTTACCTCACGTGTTTGCTTTACGGTGCTGCAAGTATGGGCATCTTTTCCTGATTTAGTGACGCACTGCCTGCCATAAAGCAATTCCTCAGTTTCGCAGGAGAGCTGCACAGAGGCAGACACAATTAGCGTTAAATATCGAGACTTCAAGGGGACTGATCTGAACCACGATTTATTCATTCTCCCTTAGACATTGCAATGTGCTATCAGAAGAAATATCTATTGGTAATCCGTTAATATAAAAAAGTTGCCTATAGTTGCTTTAAATTACCATGTTTTAGGGCTAACAAGCTGCAGTTACGAGAAAACTGTGTACATTGTTTGCTTATTGTCTAGATAATTGAAACCATGACCAACGCAAGATATAATGTATATTACGCTCATGATGAGTCTCCTGTTTTCTACACCATACGTACTTTTTTGGCTTTACATACAATTGTACAAAATATAAAATAGCGATTTAATGGTAAATTCCACATGTTCAGTATAAAAAAGTTGACTATTGCAATCATAGTGCTGTTCGGAATAACTTCCCTTGAAAAATACTGTGTGCGGTGCGCTGCGCTGCATGGGGCAGCGCAGCAATCAGCCCGACCGTTGCTATGCCTGACTAGTGATGGGAAGATTGTATATTTTAGTGACATGGTTCTTTAACTCTCGTTCAGTAAAATGAACGATCACTTATGAACGTAGTCATAATTTAAGCCTGAAGCAGTCACGTTACAGGTGAAGGAAAGACTCAGACCCTAAGGGTGAGCTGCTAATTTATGTTTCCTGATCTCTCGTGCCTGTGCTGCTATCACGTGACAAGTGAATGAACGAGTCAGGCCAGAAGACCCAGTTCAGGGGTGAATTACTCTTTTCTCTTTCCTATACTGAACCTATGCGGCTGTCACGTGAAAATTGAACGAACGACTCAGACCCAGTCGTGGGGTGAACTACTAATTTCTGTTTCCTGTCCATGTCTTTCGAGTCTTTCGTTAAATTTTCACGTGACTGCTACTCTGCTAGGCTTAGCGAGTGTGATTGTTATTTGGCTGTATGGTGTGATTTTACGTATTTATTTGTATTTAACATATTTTATTTAGAAGAGTGTAAGGGTGTGTATACAGCACATTATTGCTAAGTGCAAAAAGTTAACAAGGACAACCTGATAATAAATAGGCTACATCTTAAAGTTATATCAATATTTATATATCAATGGTTACATCAATATCAATGTTTTTAGTCTAAATACAATACATCACGTTTCAGTAAAGTAGAATATTGCAACTGCTTTTAGGGGACTTAATTATCATAGTGAGTCAATCATAACTATGGCGTAATCGTGATTACATAACCATGGTGAACTGAACATTTCTCTCTTCTATGCCGAGCCTATCTATCACGTGAAAATTGAACGAACAAATCAGAGCCGAAGACCCATTTGAGGTGTGAAGTACTCTTTTGCCTTTCCCATACTGAGCCCATGTAGGGCTGTCACGTGAAAATTTAACAAACGATTCAGACCCGAAGACCCAGTCGAGGGGTGAACTTTTCATTTATGTTTCCTATACTAAGCCTACGCTGAACAAAATTAACGAATGACTCGAACACAACTGTTGCGCATGCGCGACCAAAATGAACGAATCACTCTCTGAGACTACTCGTTAGTCCCGAGTCATTTTAAAGATTGGTTCAAAATGAACGAATCGTTCATGAACGACACATCACTATGCGTGAGCAGAGAAACCCTACCATCCGCAAGTTATAGACTTATTAACCAGTGGGACATAAGTGTCTGCAGCTACGAATCCTGCTTAGCAACAGCTGATGAGAAAAATAAAGGCTGACGTGACCTGCCATTTTATCACACTAGTTACGATGCCGAGAGAACAAAGGGTTCACATTCTAGAAGCTTGAATAAAACGTTACTATTCTCACTCGAAGGCGAGTGACAGAAGCACCTAGTCCTAGTATTCACGATAGTCCTGAACCTTGACCTTTCCTATGATGTAACCAGCGTTGCCGGTTAACAAGCTCCTACTTCGTATGTTTACATCGTATTTCACTAACCAGTAATCGGCGGAAAAGTTGGCAAAACTTTCTAAAAAGCCAGTTAGCCGTGTATAGTGGTTAAACGGTCAAGAATGTTTTAAATGTAATGGCTACCCTCTTATGATAGTTATGCATCTAATGGAGGTGTTAAGATGATTTGAAAACAATGTCCAGAACTTTTCTTAAGTCAGCTACTGTTACGATCGTATTGAACACTATTTGTAATGGATGTTAAAGGGGCCCTATTATGCAAATTTTCAGGTTCATACCTTTATTTAGAAGTTCTACTAGAATAGGTTTACGCGTTTTAATGTTCAATAAAGTATTTATTTTTTCCAAACTGCCTGGATCTGCAGCACCTCTATTCACCCTGGTCTGAAACGCTCCGTTTTAGCTCCTGTCTCTTTAAGGCATGCCAAACAGTATTCAAATGTGTGACTTAGTGACATAGATAAGTTACGGAAGAAAACGCTGGACTACAAACGAGGCGTTTCAGGCAGTTCAGGGGCAGTGTTTTCTGTGAGAGAGAGTAGCTCCCTTTGGCGTGGACTATGGGGTTTGTAACTTTTCAGACCTTTTACTTGCACAAAAAGCTATATTACATACTAAAGGAAAAGCCCAAAAAGCATAATAGGGCCCCTTTAGGAACAGACAAGTGCTTCACGAGACTGGATAACGATGGCAACAGGAACGCTCTCGAAAAGCCCTATACTTATTCCAGCTAACGTTACCGGCGTTAATTCAGCATCTGACAAAACAGTCATAACCAGCTAGGTTTATTGATCATTCGCTACATATCTCAAGTACATGTCTTTAAACACTTGAGTTTAGCTATCAATAGCCCACACATATAAAATAATCATACATTAAAGGGCCCATAATGTAGACAATCATACATGTTTGTGTGCTTCCTTGGTGTATCTGAAGCACATTAAAAAGTATTTGAACAAAAACAAAACTTGTTATATTTTTAAATCATTATTCTAAGGTGCCTCTTTCTTCCCCTCCAACTCACATGCCGTTTTCAGTGGTGAAGTCAAGTTTACGCCCATTGCTCATTAACATTCATCAGCTGAGTTATGCTATTGGCTAGGGATAGCAACATTCCGCTGTTGTCATGGCTGCGGCCGGAGTAGCTGAATCCGTAATTGGCCAATTAGATTGACTTCGATTGGATCACAAATCAGTGAAATTCAGAACAGCTTGTAAAATAGGGTAGATGTGTTGTATAGAGGTATAGATGTATAGAGAAAATGCACAAGGCACAGATTTGACTTTTTCATGTTGTTGGTACAATCCCTATGAGTGATAAAACAATTCTAGACAAATAAATTGTCCAAATCTTACATTAGGGGCCCCCTTCAAAAGGGTACAATCCACTTTCAGGTCATTTTTGTAACTTACTTAGCTAAGTCAAGCCTTGATGTCAAGGCGTGTTCTAACAATATTTATTTATTTAGCTAGCTAGCTATCATTATGTAAAATAAATTGTAGGTTAACGTTAGTCTAAATAAAGGTAATTACCAACTAACGTTAATTTAATGGATATGCTAACTGGACAACTCCACAAAAAGTAAAACAGATCATTTTGACACATCTGACAATAGACTGCATTTGTAGCCTGAGTATTGTCTTCTTTATATATATGTATCTACATATACATATATATAAAGAAAAAACTTTTATAATTACATTATTAACTAATATATAATTATAAATATATTTTAGGAGAGATCAGCCTGACATCACAACAACAATATACTAATTTCCGGGTGCCAGAACGTAGTAAGACGTCTATAAACAAGTTATTCTTTGTGAAAGCGAAGAGCATACTAATAAAATATTTCGTTTTTAAAATGGTTTGAAATGTTGTGTTTTGTCCAAAAACCATGCTGTTATAATTATAAAGCACTTGGTTTATACATGCTTTTTTACGGTTAGGTAAAGTAGGCCAGTCTATTACGATAAGTTAACGGTTAACCTGCTAGCCAGCTAGGCCTACTACTAGTACAGTAAAAGGCTAACTACTAATTATGAGGTAATGTGTTACAGATATGTAGGTAAAGATAGGAGAATAGAAAATACATTGAACTGGCATTTGTTTCTGATATAGTGCTTGACTATTAAGTAGGCTATCTATTCTTTATTTTTACCCCAACTGGCTCAAGTCTGACCTCGCAAGCATGCGTGACCGTGTGGGATGCGGCGGCACCGGTAGGAGGTTCAGACAATGAATTACTACCAACTGTCGTTAGTTAGTTGTGAAGTGTTGCCTTAATCTAATAAATCTGTATTATTTGGGGGATATAGTTCATATTACGTTTTTTATTAATTTACTTTTACCATACTAGAAAAGTGTTATAATGCCTCACCATAGCAGAAACAGCGCAGTTGATGACATGATTTTTCAGCCACACCAGACACACAGTTATAATCTCACCTGTGACCCATGCAAAACATTCTACCAGGAATACGTTGAAGTTTATGATGCACAAGCTGCTCAACTAGAATTCGAAACGAGAGAGCAAAGTGCGTCTGATTTGTGGCACAATTGTAGGAAAATCAGACTTACCGCAAGCTCTGCAAAAAAGGTTCCCGAACATGCAACCACAAAAAGTGATACATTTCTGACTGAGCACATATACCCCTCCTTTTGTGGTAACTATGCAACTAACTATGGTAAAGAACATGAAGTTAGAGCTTGCCATCAACTGCAAGAACAGGGCATGAACATTACTCACATGGGCACTGTTGTAAGTGTCCAAGAGCCATGGCTCTCTGCAAGTCCTGATGGGGTCATTGACTCATGTGTGCTTCTAGAAATAAAATGTCCTGTGTCAACCCAGCTATAACTCACTGACCAGCTTACCCAGAAATGCAGTGATGTCAAACTAGTAGATAGAGAACTGAAGCTGCGGAAAACTGGCAGCAGGGGATATTATATGGAAATACAGCTTACAATGTTTTGCACAGGTCTAAAGTCTGCTACACTTCTGGACATCCAGTGAGCATGTTTTCTTTACAGTGCAGTATGACAAGGAGTTTGTGAGGGAGCTAGTAAAGCGCTTAGAGGTTTTTACTTCTCACGTATGCTAACTCGGCTTGTAGACGGATATGCTGCAGGATGGTTTAAGCTAAATGAAAGATACACTGAGATAGTGGGCAAAGTTTAGTGCACATCTGCACATGTGGCGTGACCAAAAATGTGTACCATACACTGAGAATCTATAAATGAAAAGATATGCAACATAATTCCTACAGTATGTTTTACTGTAAATAAAAACATTCACATACCAGCACATCATATTTAAAAAGCTGATGACATTAAATGTTGTGGTCACATATATGTTAGCATCTGTCAAGGCAATGTTTCAAACAAAAATTGTTTAAACAAAATCAATGTAAATAATATAACTGCAAGCTGTGATAGCGGTGGCCGGCTATGAAAAAATAATTACAGAAAAAAACATTAAGGAAAGAAAGAAGAAAAAAAAAGACATAAAAATAGCAGAAAAAGAAAGAAAGAAAAAGTAGAAAAAGAAAAAAGGACAAATCCGGTTGGAATGGTCATAGAACTCTCAGCAAATGGAGGAGGTTGCACACCCACCAAGCTACATAATCTTCAGTATCCTAGATGGCAAAATCAGACTCTTAAAGTACTGTCTAAAGAGGTTTTTTGTCACTTAGTTTAAAGGCTTTAAATAGTTCACATGAACTGACTTGAATGAGTAGACACAATGATAGGACTGAACAGCACCATTGACATGGGTAAGCTCAACAGAGGCCCATGTTTGTTCACCTATTTGTTTACCGTCATTCCAGCAAACACAGCACAAAAAGAGACGAGACATGCTCTGACCTTATTCACAGACACACCATACACAGTCACGGTGTCACATCTAACAAAAGTACAAACCGATATCTGTGTTTACAGCAATTCATAACTCTTTACATAAACATGATAAAAACATAACAAGGAAACATAAACATGATAACAAGGAAACATTAAGAATGTGCTGTCAATAACAATAAACAGAGTTACTCGCCAGGCATATTGGGAGTTACACCCGACGCTACATTACGTTGATTAGTCATGTTTCTTCAAGTACAAAGATGTCTGCCATGCGCGGTGGTGACCCTCAACTCCAAAATAAATTTGTTAGTCCAGCTAAGAACAAATCTAAGAACGTATAAACTTCTCTTTGTCTGATATGACAAATATCTGCTTTACATTGTTGATTTGACACCTCGTCCCATAATCGTTATAAAAGGCTATAGATTTACACAGTAAGATTGCTACTGCTCGCATCTCACACAACGAAAGTTGCGTTGTCACAGCTTGCCATGTTGCTATGAATCTTTTGGTAATAGCAATCATAGATTTTAATCTGACAATGTTTGAAGGAGGTTACTCAACAAGACGTTCTCAGTCACGGTTGCAATAAGATTCCCTCCCACTGCCACATGAGGGCGGATACGACACTGTGTCCACTGGTATGTTGGGAAAAAGAAACTACTAGTGGCGTTAAAACAAATTGCGTTAACACATTAAAAAACATATGCATTAACGCGCTAATACTTGCTACTACTACTTAATAATTTGCAGAAATGCATTTTGGTTCAGTGTGAGCTCAATTATGACTGTATCGCCAAGCTTGGTTTTGTGTGTAAAGTCGACCATCTGAGGATGATATACAGCGATTTTGAGTTAATTTGGTTTTATGGTTTCAGGGGAGTTAGTTCAAATCCAACCAATAAATGACTAAACTTAGCTATTTATAAAAAATTCAGTTTTCAAGGTAAATTTTTCCAAAACTTTGAATCGTGATATGAACCATAATACAAATATTGTACAGAAGTATGATATAAATTAGTCCAATATTTAAGCAGTTAAAAATCAGTTTTTAAGATAATGATCTGAGATTTTGCACACTTCATGTCATTAATGTTGGGATATTTATATATTTTTCAGATGAGGATTGTTCAATGAACCAGTGAGCTGACAAAGTGAATGTACAGTAGTGATTACAGTAATACATTTTGATGTGCTGTGAACTCAGTTTTGAAGATATCAACAAGATATCTGAAGATGATATCCTGACATTTTAATGTGATTTGAATTTATGAATTTGGACTTACACACTTTGGGTAAACCACCAGTTTTTGAAAAAAAAAACAGAGTGATGGACTTCATAGTTTCTAATGGGTGCCCGTAAATTAAAGTTTCATCTCACTTCAATGGACAGGTTCTGAAGATTTCAGAGCTGTAACCCTAATGGTCTATTTTTAATGATTTTTTAAACACTTTGAACTTTGAACTGCTGCTATAGCGCCACCAACAGGAACAATTAGATGGCATGGCATGGGGTGTAGTTTTGAGAGGACCTGGACCTGTGTGCCAAATTTGGTGCATTTTTAACCATGTAGGATATTTGGGGGAATAATAATAATAAATTTAAGTGCAAAGCAGTGATAAGGTGGCCAGCATATGAAGAATGACAGAAAAAATAACATTAAGGGGAAAAAGAAGAAATTTAACAATAGCATAACAAATGTTTAAAAAGAAAGAAAAAGAAGAACAAAAAAGACAGACATTTGTTTGGAAAGGTCATAAAACTCAGCAAATGAAGGGGGTTGCACACTCACCAACATACACGACCTTCAGTACCCTAAAGATGATGAGCAAAATTTAAAACATCTGTTACCGAACTACACGCACCACCAGCACTAGCAGAAAAAAATGGTGTTTAACAATCAAAAGAAACTTGCCCCCTGCTGTCTATAAAATGTTTTAATATATTATAATTGTAAACTTTTAACATTTATAAAAAATACACTGTTTAAGGTAAATTTTTAAAAACTTTAATTGGGAATGGCAATAATAAGCCAAATATTTTCAAAGAGTATAGTTGAAATTGGTCAAACATTGAATCAATTAAAAATAGAAATGTACAGTACGGTTTACAGTAATACATTTTGATGCACTGTGAGCTCAATTATGAATACATCGACAAGCTTGGTCTTCCATTGAAAGTAGACCAAATGAGGATGATATACAGTGATTTTGGTGTAATTTGGTTTTACGGTCTTGGAGGAGTTGTTTCAAATAGTTCAAGTGTCAAAGTGTCAAATCCAACCAAAAAACTACTAAACTCAGATATTTACAAAAAATTCAGTTTTTAAGATAGAGTTCTGAAATTTTAAATGCTTCATGATATCAGTCTTGGGATTTTCATCTATTATTTTAAACGTGCATTGTTTAATGAACCAGTGAGATATGACAAAGTTAATGTTCAGTAGTGTTTACAGTAAAACATTTTGATGTGCTGTGGACTTAGTTTTGAAGATATCAACAAGATATTCTGAAAGGTTAATGGTGCGAGTCTGATGATGATATCCTGAAGTTTTGATGTGATTTGGCTTTATGGTGTTGAACTTACACGTTTTGGGTAGACCACCAGTTTTTGAAGAAAACAGAGTGATGGACTTAATAATTTCTAATGGGTTCCACTATATGAAAGTTTAATCTCACTGCAATGGACAAGTTCTGAAGATTTCAGAGCTGTAACCTATTTTTAATGATTTGTTTAACACTTTGAACTTTGAACTGCTGCTATAGCACCACCAACAGGTATAATGAGGCGGCATGGCATGAGGTGTAGTTTTGAGTAGACCTGGACATGTGTGCCAAATTTGGTGCATTTTTACGCATAGGAAAGCTGAGTTCAGGCGGGAATAATAATAATAATAATAATACGTACAATTACAATAGTTGACCGGCTGTTCCAGCCGGCCACCTAATAATAATAATACTAACGATTACAACAGTTGACCGGCTGTACCAGCCGGCCACCTAATGACCGGCTGTACCAGCTGGCCACCTAATAATAATAATACTAACGATTACAATAGTTGACCAGCTGTACCAGCCGGCCACCTAATAATACAATTACAATAGTTGACTGGCTGTACCAGCCGGCCACCTAATTAAAGGTAATGAGAATAGTCTAAAGTGATTAAAGTAAAGTTTCTATTATGTAAATGACCTGTAGAAGTATTCACATTCTGTACAACTGAACAAACATGCAAAGAATGTTCACATAAAAAACAACTCCCAACATGTTTGTAGCCATCAATTTTTCAACCAATATATATGTTATATCATTACTATTTCATTTGATGGAGCTGTTTAATGCTAAATTAGTTTGAATCACGAATGAGGTCCTCCCTTAAACTGACAAGTGCAGCACATATTCTTAGAATCTTGTCTATTTTAGGAGCCATGTTAATCGAAACAACCTGTGACAGTACTTTGTAAACTTTCAAACGTCTGATTGCTCTTTCAACATGAATTCTTACATGTGCAATTCGTCGAGTGGATGTTACCTGTTCCTCCGTTAGCTGTCCATGTTTTTTGTAAAAGAAGGCATTACCAATTTAACCTTTCTCTCAAATAGCAAATCTTTTATTGTAAAGCCTCTATCTGCCATGACCTCATCTCCAGGCATTAAGTAATCCAATATTCCTGTGTCCATGGTTATGAATTTGTCACTGCATCGCCCTCCATATGCTGCAGAAATGAACATGATTAGTCCGCATGGGGCAACAGCTAGCTACAAGGGTTCACTGTTATGTGAATAATAGTGGCTGTATGATTCTCCTCTTGAATCCAATTTTTTTGGTTTTTGTTAAAGGCTCTCACTGCAGTCTACAATACATGTTGTATTAAGAAAGTGCCTCTTAAATACAGCAGGCATGGTTGCCCTGATAGTTTCTCTTGGAAGCCATGAAATTAGAGGTCCCAAAACTTCCTCAAGTTAGTCAATCCAATATGATGTTATTTTGCTAGCCATGCTCTGTGATATGTGAAACTGTCTGCTCAGATCACCTTATACATGGTTGGTCTTTCATTTCATAAGCGTCATGAGAACTTGATCTCACACAGACATTGTAAATGAATTACTTGCATATCCTTCCAGTGTTGACACAAGCATGTTAAACTATTCTAGGGCTATACCAGTGTACAGAAAAGCATCTGCGCCATTTTGAAGCATGAAGCAGCCAATCCTGTACAGAAAAGCAGCTGCGCCGTTTTAAAGCATGAAGCAGCCAATCTCATCACACTGCGTCATCTTATCCTCCACATCTTTTCCGCCGGCCGTCTGGCAATAATCATGATCCTGTAGTGCAAGGTCCTCCCACTGTGTATGGACTGAGCACAACTGTGGGTCAGCGGGATGTTCAGAACTTGAGATGCTGGTCTCGTTAACGTCTTCATTATGGTTAACTTTGTTGCTGCTGCAGGAATTTACGGTAACCGTGTGAAGCCTGGTTTATACTTCTGCGTTAGCGAACATAAACATTAATTTGGCGCTCACGTTTGCACAACAGTTTGCCTACATACTTCAACGTAAGTTTAATGGGCCAACTAGGTGGCAGTGTTGCATTCAGTAATCCAGAATGTACAGAAAATCGTAGAAGAACCAGACACGGAAACTCCTGTTTGCGTTCCACGAAAGTATAAAAACTTTTTTTTTCACTGCATTTCATATTTTCTTATATCAAATCAAGTTTGTATTGATATATATAATATTTGGTCTGCTCTGCTTGTTTTAAACGTGCTCTACAAAGACATTATAT
>JAPMUY010000125.1:0-12500 GCA_026901105.3 Galaxias olidus | reverse complement strand
ATCACAGTCTGTTATAGAACACATACATGAGGTGATACTGACCTGATATCACAGTCTGCTATAGGACACATACATGAGGTGATACTGACCTGATATCACAGTCTGCTATAGGACACATACATGAGGTGATACTGACCTGATATCACAGTCTGCTATAGGACACATACATGAGGTGTTACTGACCTGATATCACAGTCTGCTATAGGACACATACATGAGGTGATACTGACCTGATATCACAGTCTGCTATAGGACACATACATGAGGTGATACTGAGCTTATGAACAGAGAGCTCCTCCCAGCAGCTCGTTGCTGTCATAGCAACTGCCATGATGAAAGTTTAAATGTGTTCAGAAATATTTCCCTGTGTTTCTCTGCTGTTCCCCGGCTTTCCTAGTTAGTGTTCATCAAACCTACAACACAGCGCATCCTTCACTGATCCTGGATATAACACTATCATACTTACATCAAATATGAATGTTGTTAAAATGCTATCAAAATCCTTTATAAAAAACTATAGTTTGTATTTATTTATACAAGCCTTAGGTTGCTGGCTGTATGGTCTAAGACATTTGTTCTAGAGCAGCCCTGACCATGTATCTTTCTATGTTATTGTGATATAGAGCTTTCCATTCAGCTGTATGAAACAAAGGTACATCGAATCTCTAAAGAAAGCTACAATATGTGGACGGGGTAGTCCACTCAGTGTTCCACTACCTGTACCTTGGTCATTCCAACCAGCACAGAACACAACTCTCTAAGTCACTGTTCCATTTCTGTACCTTGAGTACACATATTTTTATCTTGGGGGAAAAAAAGTGCTAATTTAATAGAATTCTATGTCTATAGAGGCCTGCACTGCACTACAGCATTAATAAATTAAATAATCACATGCACTTGACAAGTATGGAGAAAAACCCCAGCAAAAATGACAGCAGACAGCAAAATGTCATGCACCAGTACGCCCCGTATTATCTGCCTCTACGAGTCTCTCTCCTCACCATTGAATATTCATGAGGTTGCACAGTGCCCTTCTGGGTAATGAAGTCTAATGTTCATAAATCAGTTGAGTGACAGCCTCTGTAGTTTACAGTCCCTGTTTAGATGCTAATGAGGCGGACGGAGAGCGTCAGAGCCACTGTTTCGCCGTAGCTGATACATTATGCATTACTTTAACGTGGCAGAACGCTAACGGGCCCAGAGCTGAGACTCAGAGCCGACACACTTTGTCAGGGGACACTGAACAGAGCCCAGAGAAACAGCAGGGAGGAAGAGTTATTTATGAGATGCTACACTTCTCCTATGTATCCCACTATACTAACCAGTGTTAGCATGAATACTATCCTATGTATCCCACTATACTAACCAGTGTTAGCATGAATACTCTATGTATCCCACTATACTAACCAGTGTTAGCATGAATACTATCCTATGCATCCCACTATACTAACCAGTGTTAGCATGAATACTCTATGTATCCCACTATACTAACCAGTGTTAGCATGAATACTATCCTATGTATCCCACTAACCAGTGTTAGCATGAATACCATACTATTTATCCCACTAACCAGTGTTAGCATGAATACTATCCTGTGTATCCCACTAACCAGTGTTAGCATGAATACTATCCTGCGCATCCCACTAACCAGTGTTAGCATGAATACTATCCTGTGTATCCCACTAACCAGTGTTAGCATGAATACTATCCTGCGTATCCCACTAACCAGTGTTAGCATGAATACTATCCTCACACTAACCAGTGTTAGCATGAATACTATCCTATGTATCACACTAAACAGTGTTAGCATGAATACTATACTATGTATCCCACTAACCAGTGTTAGCATGAATACTATCCTATGTATCCCACTAACCAGTGTTAGCATAAACACTCTATGTATCACACTAACCAGTGCTAGCATGAATACTATCCTATGTATCCCACTATACTAACCAGTGCTAGCATGAATAGTCTATGTATCACACTAACCAGTGTTAGCATGAATACTATCCTATGTATCCCACTAACCAGTGTTAGCATGAATACCATCCTATGTACCTATTACTAACCATGGGTCAGCATGAATACTCTCCCTTCATAATGTGTATTACTAACCTTAAACTGAATAGTATTTCATTAACCTGAAGCCTAAAGGTTTCCTAAAAAGCTCTGTGCCCTGGCAGGCTGGCCCACAGTGCCCACTGTGAGAAACTAGTGAAGCTAATAGATTTCTAGATTCAATGGAGACAAACCAGAAGACTTTACACTCAGTGTAGGGAAAGAAGACAGACAGTGCCCTCTGTCGATGCTACACACACAAACACACACACACAAACACACAGAGCGAGAGAGAGAGAGAGAGAGAGAGAAATGGTCAAGCCTCTAGAAAGGAGAAAATCTTAACAAGAATGCAGTAAAATGTGAATGTAAAACTCAGACAAGATTGGATTTAACTCCAATAAAATTAAATTTTACTGAATTTTCTAGGATTAGTTCTGCATCTTTATAATATGTGTCGAGTGCACATACTCGCTCTCTCTGCTAACAAACACACACACACACACACACACACACACACACACACACTTGCAGAGGGTAGGCTTCTCTCTATGCAGAGCTTGTAAAGGTGGAGTTATTTACAGCGCCTGTCAAGAGGAAAATGCATCACATCTCCACCTCACCCCCACCCTCCCCAAATCCACCTCACCACCCCCCTGGCACTCCCTCCTCCATTCCCCTATAACCCCCACCCTTTTGCTCCTATTTACCCCTACCTCCACCTCAGCCCTACCTCCACCTCAGCCCCACCTGCACCCTCTTCCATCCCTTTGCCGCCTCCTCCTCCAGCTCCCACGAAAACACCATCAGTCAAATCAGCAGTGCATCCAGGGAAACTGTATATGAAACATTACACAGTATTATGTTGAGCATGCACTCAACAAGATATGCTCTGAGCGACTATTACAAGAGTTACAGCTGGATAAACAGATCCTCTGATCTGAGTGATTATTATGAGAGTTACAGCTGGATGAGCAGAAGATCTGCTATGAGCCTCTATTATAAGAGTTACGATTGGATGAGCAGAATATCTGCTGTGAGCCACTATCAACAGAGTTACGACTGGATGAAGATCTGCTATGAGCGACTATTATAAGAGTTACGACAGGAATAGCATTGCAGAAAATCTTCTATGAGCGACTATTACAGGAGCTACGGCTGAAGTTGGGCTGTGCCTGCAGCAGATGGGGGAGCTGCGAGCACGTCCAATCCCTCAGAATTGTTACTGATTTATTGTTCAAGTAGCCTAATATCTGGAGTTATAAACTTTGTTCTTTCATAAACTGTTCCTTTTTTCACCCTTCAGGTAGAACAAGATCAATATCATTGACATCTTTACCATTGTATGTCAGATATGAGGTTCGCAGCATGTGGAAAAAAAACGTTATCAATCAACTATAGGCTTCTCTGTGTTTGATGCTACACAGACCGCTTGGGAAATGATGAAAAGGGAAAATATGACTTTCTTCCTCAAATGTTGCGCTCATTAATTTCACTCTATTCCAACATTATGGACGTTTTTATTTCCATAGATATTTCAAAGACATGTCATTCTAAATCCTGTTCGAGTCTAGCCTAGGAAGGACTTCCGGTGTATTGTCCTATCGAGACAGAGGACACTGGATGTGCTTTGAAAGGTCACCCGTTGTCAAATTTAGTTTGCCGGGAATATTGTCCAATCGAATTAATGAAAATCCCTTGGTTTAGCCTCTTCAAATTCTCTTAACCAATCATAATGCTTGAATTTCAACGAAACTATATGTGATAGGATAGCAATATCAAATTGACTTGGCAATGGACCACTTATTGTGGAAGAATGTTTCGTCTTGGCCAATGGGTGTTTAGGACGGAGTGGCCTAGCTTATAAGTTACAAGGTGACAGCTAACCAGTCACACTCATTGACTGCTGCTGTGAGCGCGAGCCTGACATCACGAACCGTGTGTGTACTGTAACTGATAGGTAAATATAAATGTTTCATTTTTCTTAGAGATAATGAAAATGTAATAGCACGATGCCTTTTTTTTTTAGACATACTAAAGATTTTCTTGGTGCTGCATGCCATTGGGAAATAATAGTTAGCATGTACGCTAGTTGTCATTGCTAACTAATGCTGGGTGACACAAACGGCCATTCAATGAGACGGCAGCGATTTGTTGGGTGATCTTATAACGTCAACGATTATTCCATTATAGCTGTTTCTTGAAGCAGAGATTGGATTTAATTTGCTAAAGTGAACATGTAATGTGCGTTTGAAAGCTAATTTAATTTGTGCATTTTGTGGTCCTGGCAGCGATGCATCCAAGGCTACTGACACCAGTGTGCAAAATGTCTGACTCCCTCCATGTCTAGGCCCCCCAGTTGCACTTCTGTGCAGGTGGTTCAATGACATTCTCCCTACCAGTTTGCAAAAGGCGTCTCGCCTTCTGACGCATATGCCATACATCCAGTTCAGTTTTGCACTGGATATAACCTCTTATTTTTCCGGTATGTTAATTTGTCTTTGGGTCAATTTTGACCTTCACGTCTTGAGGCTGGCTAGCTTAGCAACCCAACGTTAGCGGTAAAGCGGTGTGTCACAAACCTACCGTTAACGTTAGCGGTAAAGCGGTGTGTCACAAACCTACCGTTAACGTTAGCTGCCTTTGAATTAAGATCAGCTGCTAGGTCACCTGTGATTTCGTAACATGGAAACTAGCTAACATGACAGCGATAGATTGCATTTCAAATCATTCGCATAGTTTAAGCATTTAAATGGATTCCTGGAGTCATGCATAGCCAGGTGTTCATAATGGTATTTCACACCATTTTAAGATGATTTTCAGATCTGACCAGCCATTTGCTCTGTCTGGATACGGAGCTATGCGTTATCATACTCAGTCGATGCATTTTGCCATGCCAGTTTTAGCCAATTATAACTGGATGGAAGGGGAGTGCATTATTACGACGTCTCGTGGCTGCTAATGCAGACGTGTGTAGACTAGTTGGCTTTATGTTTAGTTTATCCCCGCCAGTCGATAGAATTGGATTAACTCGCTGTCAGGATGCATTAGATAACTCCAGTGGTACTTTAATGGTACCTGCGGCGAGATGTTATGCTCTCTCGGTCCCTGTACTGCAACGTGATTCTCAGCTCGGTGAAAGTGTGTTTTTTTGTTCCTGCCTTATTTTTTATATTGGAAATTAGTTAACTTAAAGTCTTCTAGAATTTAAGTTGGAAACGTTAGTGCGCACTTTGATCTGTAGTCGCGAGCCCTTCCTTTTCTATTCACGTGTGAAGTGAGGGAATAGAAACGAACGGGCTGTACTTGTTGTGACGTCCTACAGCCAGCCTTCTCCGACCAATAATTTAACAAAACTTTACTCAAGAAACTCCGTATTTCAATGTTGTGCACAGTCATTTGTAAAAGTGCACAATTGTTTTGAATTATGTACAAGTCTAAAACGACACTTTTTTTTTTTATATATTTTTTTTAAATATTGTATTAAAGCTTTTTTAAATTAACATTACGTTTTTTTGCACATGTTAAGCAGGGCTTCAGACTGCCACCAATGTATGTCTGTATGACATACCAGTGTCTACGGCAACTAAAAAACAATATTAGTGACTTTTTTGTTATTTAAAGTTGTTTTATTTATCTTGTGCATACAGTTCAATAACTTAAACATATTGAACAAGAGCACTTTCGTTGTAGTTGATTAGTATGTTTTGTAAATCAAAACTTATTGTTGCACCTCGTTACCGTTTAAAAAAAATATTTAAGTTGATTTAATATGAAATACCTTAAAAAAAGCTACCACCAGTCTTTGTACTACTGCCACTAACCGAAAAACGTAGTGGCACCAGTGTACAGTGTTAGTCTGGAGCCCTGCTATGTACTTGGGTGAGACAATGCTATACATTAGAATGAGTAACGTATTATATTAATTTGGATGGCTTAGTTTAGGACACACCCCCCCCCCCTCTCCCCCCATATGACAGTCACCTTGTGTCTCAGTCTTGACCAGTGCACAGAAATAGTGGTTTAAAGGTGCCCGCAAACTATTTGTATTTCGTGTATAATTGACAAACTTTCCATTTTAATTTTCATTTGAATAGCGTAATAAAACAACACTTTGATCGTCTGCCTGGCACTTAAACTGCCCTACTCTGTTGTTCCATGAAGTTCTGCCTGTTCCGTTAGTATACGGATCCGTGTGTGCGTGTGTGTGTGTGGGTGGAACTCCAGACAGTAATCCTCTTCTCCTGTCTCTCCACAGGTTCCAGCCATGTATGCCTGCGCCAAGTTTGTCACCTCGCCCGCCGTGGTACGTACCCCGTTCTACTCCCCAGGGAGAGCCCCTTCCTGTTGGAGTGGATTAGTGGAAACTGTGTTTGGGTGTTTTTAAAGGCGTTACGTTTATCCTGGACAAACTGTTTTTGGTTTGTGCCAACACACTCGTTGGTTTGATGCAGCCTGATCTGATTAGCAGGCTGGACTGACCTGGTGAATGGTTATGATCTCATTGATCCGCCAGTCTGAGAGAGCCACTTCCATCAGGACTAGGGAAACGTAGAAACAGTATATATAGAACAATGTCACCTTAACACCTGGCACTTAGCTTGACGTTAGCCCTCTTGTACCTTGGCACATCTTAAACAGTGCAGATGGGACCGTCACTGCAGCTTTCTCTGGACACCATTGTTCTTACTGCACGGTCTCAAGGCTGACCTAGTAAACACTACTTCCTGCACCTGCCTCAGACTAGCAGACTATTGGTCGGACAGACGTTTATAGTGTGATTGGTCAGTGTGTTTGGAGTCTATGATGATTGGCCAGCGTGTTTTGAGTCTATGATGATTGGCCAATGTGTTTTGAGTCTCTATAATGATTGGTCAGTGTGTTGATTCTCTAATTGGTCTGTCTGTAGCTGCGCGGAGGATCCAGAGTGCTCGCCCGGCCAGTCTCCTCCTCCCTCTTCAGCCGACCAGAGGCCACATTGGAGAGCCAGGTGACGTGTGTGCACACACACACACACACACACACCCCTGTCCTCCGTCTTAAACTGCAAACCAGCAGCCTTTATCCATGGGACTCCAAAACTAGAGAGGGTAAAGAGCATTGCTCTAAACCCATGTAGTCTAACGTTAAAACATGATTCAGCATTGCTCTAAACCCATGTAGTCTAACGTTAAAACATGATTCAACATTGCTCTAAACCCATGTAGTCTAACGTTAAAACATGATTCAGCATTGCTCTAAACCCATGTAGTCTAACGTTAAAACATGATTCAGCATTGCTCTTTCCCTTGTAATCTAACGTTAAAACATGATTCAGCATTGCTCTAAACCCATGTAGTCTAATGTTAAAACATGATTCAGCATTGCTCTTTCCCTTGTAATCTAACGTTAAAACATGATTCAGCATTGCTCTAAACCCATGTAGTCTAACGTTAAAACATGATTCAGCATTGCTCTAAACCCATGTAGTCTAACGTTAAAACATGATTCAGCATTGCTCTTTCCCTTGTAATCTAACGTTAAAACATGATTCAACATTGCTCTAAACCCATGTAATCTAAAGTTAAAACATGATTCAACATTGCTCTTTCCGAGCATTGAGGGACCTGTCTGGACTTCAGTAAATGTCTTTGATTTCTGTCCAGTTAATATGAAGCTTTGTTATTCTGTTATTCAGTGCTGATAGTTCTTGACCATTTGAACCATATTTTCCCAGCATGCCTTGTGGGGGTCTATTTCCAGAGCTATCTCTGACCAAGGCTAAATGTGACCTGTTATTCTGACTGTTTGTCCTTCCATAGTCTTATGTGTTTCTTGTCCTTTTCTGAATGGCTGGTTGTCATGCAGACTGGCCTTCAATCTGATCTACAGCTCATTTACTAGAATAGAAAATAATATTCACAAAATCTGTCAATGTCCAGCAATCAATTTGGCAGTGTTTAGAAATCCATACTGGTCTCAAACGCTCCTTTTGGGGTCTGGACAGTGCTAATGAGGTCCCCCGGTGCTGCTTTGGGGTCTGGACAGGTTAGGTCAGGTCAGTAATGTTGTCACCCTGTGCTGGTTTGGGGTCTGGACAGGTTAGGTCAGGTTGGTAATGTTGTTCCCCGGTGCTGCTTTGGGGTCTGGACAGGTTAGTACAGGTTGGTAATGTTGTTCCCCGGTGCTGCTTTGGGGTCTGGACAGGTTAGTACAGGTTGGTAATGTTGTTCCCCTGTGCTGGTTTGGGTCTGGACAGGTTAGTACAGGTTGGTAATGTTGTTCCCCTGTGCTGGTTTGGGTCTGGACAGGTTAGTACAGGTTGGTAATGTTGTCACCCTGTGCTGGTTTGGGTCTGGACAGGTTAGGTCAGGTCAGTAATGTTGTCACCCTGTGCTGGTTTGGGTCTGGACAGGTTAGGTCAGGTCAGTAATGTTGTCACCCTGTGCTGGTTTGGGTCTGGACAGGTTAGGTCAGGTCAGTAATGTTGTCACCCTGTGCTGGTTTGGGTCTGGACAGGTTAGGTCAGGTCAGTAATGTTGTCACCCTGTGCTGGTTTGGGGTCTGGACAGGTTAGGTCAGGTTGGTAATGTTGTTCCCCTGTGCTGGTTTGGGTCTGGACAGGTTAGTACAGGTTGGTAATGTTGTCACCCTGTGCTGGTTTGGGTCTGGACAGGTTAGGTTAGGTCAGGTCAGTAATGTTGTCACCCTGTGCTGGTTTGGGTCTGGACAGGTTAGGTCAGGTCAGTAATGTTGTCACCCTGTGCTGGTTTGGGGTCTGGACAGGTTAGGTCAGGTTGGTAATGTTGTTCCCCTGTGCTGGTTTGGGTCTGGACAGGTTAGTACAGGTTGGTAATGTTGTCACCCTGTGCTGGTTTGGGTCTGGACAGGTTAGGTCAGGTCAGTAATGTTGTCACCCTGTGCTGGTTTGGGTCTGGACAGGTTAGGTCAGGTCAGTAATGTTGTCACCCTGTGCTGGTTTGGGGTCTGGACAGGTTAGGTCAGGTTGGTAATGTTGTTCCCCTGTGCTGGTTTGGGGTCTGGACAGGTTAGTAATGTTGTCACCCTGTGCTGGTTTGGGTCTGGACAGGTTAGTACAGGTTGGTAATGTGGTTCCCCCTGTGCTGGTTTGGGTCTGGACAGGTTGGTAATGTTGTTCCCCTGTGCTGGTTTGGGGTCTGGACAGGTTAGGTCAGGTTGGTAATGTTGTTCCCCTGTGCTGGTTTGGGGTCTGGACAGGTTAGTAATGTTGTCACCCTGTGCTGGTTTGGGTCTGGACAGGTTGGTAATGTTGTTCCCCTGTGCTGGTTTGGGGTCTGGACAGGTTAGGTCAGGTTGGTAATGTTGTTCCCCTGTGCTGGTTTGGGTCTGGACAGGTTAGTAATGTTGTCACCCTGTGCTGGTTTGGGTCTGGACAGGTTAGTACAGGTTGGTAATGTGGTTCCCCCTGTGCTGGTTTGGGTCTGGACAGGTTGGTAATGTTGTTCCCCTGTGCTGGTTTGGGGTCTGGACAGGTTAGGTCAGGTTGGTAATGTTGTTCCCCTGTGCTGGTTTGGGTCTGGACAGGTTGGTAATGTTGTCACCCTGTGCTGGTTTGGGTCTGGACAGGTTAGTACAGGTTGGTAATGTTGTCACCCTGTGCTGGTTTGGGTCTGGACAGGTTGGTAATGTTGTCACCCTGTGCTGGTTTGGGTCTGGACAGGTTAGGTCAGGTCAGTAATGTTGTCACCCTGTGCTGGTTTGGGGTCTGGACAGGTTAGGTCAGGTCGGTAATATTGTCACCCTGTGCTGGTTTGGGGTCTGGACAGGTTAGGTCAAGTTAGTAATGTTGTTACCCTGTGCTGGTTTGGGGTCTGGACAGGTTAGGTCAGGTTAGTAATGTTGTCCCCCTGTGCTGGTTTGGGGTCTGGACAGGTTGGTAATGTTGTCCCCCTGTATTGGTTTGGGGTCTGGACAGGTTAGGTCAGGTTAGTAATGTTGTCCCCCTGTGCTGGTTTGGGGTCTGGACAGGTTGGTAATGTTGTCACCCTGTGCTGGTTTGGGGTCTGGACAGGTTAGGACAGGTTGGTAATGTTGTCCCCCTGTGCTGGTTTGGGGTCTGGACAGGTTGGTAATGTTGTCACCCTTCGTCTCCAGGCTCTCCTGCCAGTCGGCCGGTCCTCTGCACTGACCCGTAGTTTCCAGACCAGCGCCGTGTCCAGGGACATCGACACAGCCGCCAAGTTCATCGGCGCCGGAGCCGCCACAGTGGGAGTGGCCGGGTCAGGGGCAGGGATCGGAACCGTGTTCGGCAGTCTCATCATTGGCTACGCAAGGTAAAGCAGTAGGGGATTTGTCGGTTTCTGGTGTTGTTCAGCGAATCATCCTTAGTCTGGCGTTTAGTCAGTGTTTGGTATGCTCATCATTGGGGGGGGGGGGGGGGCTCGACAACCCAAGTCCTGCAGCAAGGTTACCGTTGGGGCCAGGCCAGGGGAGTGGTTTGATGAAGTCTAAGCAAAACGCTGTCATGACTCACGACTAAAGAAATTGGATAAAGTCTCCTTAAATATGTACAAGTGTTATCAATGTGTGGAGCCCCATGGTGATCTCCTGTATGATACATTAACACAGATCCTTGCAAAAAAGATAGTTTTACTCTTTTAATTAAATCAAATCAGTCAATTTGATCTTCTGCTCGCCCTTATGATGATTGAGAATGTACACGTTTTTAGATTGATGTGTTTCTTACTGTGATAGTATGAATTTGGCTGGAATGCAGTGTGAAATGAGAAGCAGTTTTAGACCTGTTGTGTGAATAGTTGAACAGAATATTGTACTCTTAAGCTGTTAGAGGTTCTCTTTTTAAGATTTCTATCCAATCAAACCGAAATATCAATTACACCATTGTTCATGCTGTTTTTCATGATTTGACAGCATTCATTGTAAGTTTCGTTTCAATAGTTGACGATAATAATCTGAACGATGTACTAATGTCACTGGTCCTCTGCGCCTCCTCCTCTAGGAACCCCTCTCTGAAGCAGCAACTGTTCTCCTATGCTATCCTGGGCTTTGCCCTGTCTGAAGCTATGGGTCTCTTCTGTTTGATGGTGGCGTTCTTGATCCTGTTCGCCATGTAATAAAATAACACTCCCCCCCCCCCCCCCCCCGTCACCCCCTTCTCCGTGACCTGGGGAACAGGAACTCTGATGCGTTGACAACCTCGCCAAGCCTCGGCAACACCGGGTGCCATTCCATTAGAATCAAATTTCAATATTCTACCAACAACACCAATAATGACTGCAGATTCCTTTTCAATGTTCCTATGCGCTATATTTTTGTTTTGCAAAAGTTTTACGTAAAATCTTACTTCGGTCCAAGACCATCTCTGAAATAAATGGTTGGGATAACTTTAAAGAACTGTCTGCCTTGTCTAATTTATTGTTTTCAAAGATTGTTTGATTGCTAAGGTTTGATATTAAGGAGAAGCAACCCATATGGTGAGTTTCAAATAAATGGTAATTACGGAGTGCCCCGTTGTAGCAGGAAAATCGAAGTCTAATACCCTGTAATGTTACAAATCAAAATGTTGAGTTGGCACGAATAGAAATGTACCTATAGCCTACTGAGACTGTCTATGCTGGGACCTCAGATGCTCTTTGGCCCGGTTTCCCGTACAGGGATTAAGTCCTGGACTAAAAAACATTTTTAATGGAGAATCTCCATTGACAGTGAGATTTAGTCTAAAACTAGACTTAATCCCTATACGGGAAACCGGGCCTTTGAGTCTTGTTCTAACCATGACTATTATTTTGTTTAGCCCTCTGTTACTTAATATGCTATTGGTGCTTCATTTTTATAGAAATTAATCTGAAAATCTGGGCAAGGGATGTTTTGAAGTTTCATTTAATATCCTACCAAAAACCTTTTCTTCAGAAGATGGTTGACATGTGCATCTGTGTAGAGTTAAAGGCCTTTGGAACACTGCTTGAGAGAAGGTAAGGATTCTGTTCTCAAATCTCGGAACATTTTACAACGTGAAGGTTTGTAGTGTTTATACATGACTGGCATCGGACGTTTGAATACAAGAACAGCACCTGTTATAACTTACGTGACATTGTAACTATCGGCATTTAAAGCGCTGAAGTGGATAGATTATATTAATATTGCATTACATTTAAGGGCACCTTTCAAGACACCAGGTCACATAATTATTGAAAAAAACAATGGGTTCATTAATCTTCCTTTCAGTCTTCTATAATTAATATTGGCCAAAACTCTGTCTCCAAGTGGGAAGAAATGTAGCTCTAACGATCAAGTACAGCAAGTGTGGACTGATACGGCCAGAGATCATTGTTAGTGTTTAAAAGGAAATGTGAGGTTGTGTCCTTGGAGAGGCGATGTTGTCGGATAGTGGCTGTCAGGAGCCCGGGACACAAGTGTTCCCTCATTAGTTCCCACGGGGTCATCAGCAAAATCAGGAA
>JAPMUY010000124.1:12500-13942 GCA_026901105.3 Galaxias olidus | reverse complement strand
GCATGAGGGAACAACAAGAACATAGAGGTTATAACAGAACATCGTAGAGGTTATAACATAGATGTTATAACAGAGGTTATAACAAAACATCATAGAGGTTATAACATAGAGGTTATAACAGAACATCGTCCATAAGTTAACCTAACATCTCTCAGGGAACTGTCCCATAATACTCATAGTAATAATAATAATACTCATAGTAATAATAATAATACTAATAGTAATAATAAATCAATATTTTATTCGTTAACCGCCTCACATTGCAACAATAATCTCAAAGCACTACAACCAACATTAAGATAGCATATTGAAATATTGATCAAAGCTTAAACAAACATAAAAACAGAGAGGAATGCCTCTATAACACTCCATAGCAGTGGTCTGCAGAGAGGAATGTCTCTATAACACTCCATAGCAGTGGTCTGCAGAGAGGAATGTCTCTATAACACTCCATAGCAGTGGTCTGCAGAGAGGAAGGTTTATAACACTCCATAGCAGTGGTCTGCAGAGATGAATGTCTCTATAACACTCCATAGCAGTGGTCTGCAGAGAGGAATGCCTCTATAACACTCCATAGCAGTGGTCTGCAGAGAGGAATGCCTCTATAACACTCCATAGCAGTGGTCTGCAGAAAGGGAATGTCTCTATAACACTCCATAGCAGTGGTCTGCAGAGAGGAATGTCTATAACACTCCATAGCAGTTGTCTGCAGAGAGGAATGCCTCTTTATAACAGTCCATAGCAGTGGTCTGTAGAGAGGAATGCCTCTTTATAACACTCCATAGCAGTGGTCTGTAGAGAGGAATGTCTCTTTATAACAGTCCATAGCAGTGGTCTGTAGAGAGGAATGCCTATAACAGTCCATAGCAGTGGTCTGCAGAGAGGAATGTCTATAACACTCCATAGCAGTGGTCTGCAGAGAAGAATGTCTCTATAACACTCCATAGCAGTGGTCTGCAGAGAGGAATGCCTCTTTAAAACACTCCATAGCAGTGGTCTGCAGAGAGGAATGTCTCTATAACACTCCATAGCAGTGGTCTGCTGAGAGGAATGTCTCTATAACACTCCATAGCAGTGGTCTGTAGAGAGGAATGCCTCTTTATAACACTCCATAGCAGTGGTCTGTCGAGAGGAATGCCTCTATAACACTCCATAGCAGTGGTCTGCAGAGAGGAATGCCTCTATAACACTCCATAGCAGTGGTCTGCAGAAAGGAATGTCTCTAACACTCCATAGCAGTGGTCTGCAGAGAGGAATGTCTATAACACTCCATAGCAGTGGTCTGCAGAGAGGAATGCCTCTTTATAACAGTCCATAGCAGTGGTCTGTAGAGAGGAATGCCTCTTTATAACACTCCATAGCAGTGGTCTGTAGAGAGGAATATCTCTTTATAACAGTCCATAGCAGTGGTCTGCAGAGAGGAATGCCTCTTTATAACACTC
>JAPMUY010000124.1:0-2500 GCA_026901105.3 Galaxias olidus | reverse complement strand
GCTGTCTCTGACTGTTAGTCTACCTCTATGCTGTCTCTGTCTGCTAGTCTACCTCTATGCTGTCTCTGTCTGCTAGTCTACCTCCATGCTTTCTCTGTCTGCTAGTCTACCTCCATGCTGTCTCTGTCTGTTAGTCTACTTCCATGCTGTCTGCCTGCTAGTCTACCAACATGCTGTATCTGTGTAGACTGTCTGCTAGCCTACAAGGCTCTCAGCCTATAGAGACAATCCACACTGATCCTTTGTGTGTGTGTGTGTGTGTGTGTGTGTGTGTGTGTGTGTGTGTGTGTGTGTGTGTGTGTGTGTGTGTGTGAGCAGCACCTACAGGAGGGCAGGAAAGCACAGCAGTATTTGGACCAGTGCTGGAAACAGATGGACAATGTGAGTATGAAAGCAGACGCGGACACACACACACACACACACACGCACACACATAAACACACACACACACACACACATTTAATTTCTATCTTTGTATCTCTTAACACCACACACTCACACACACCAACACACACACACACACACACACGCACACACACACACACACACACACACACACGCTGCAAACTGGTAACCAGCTCATTTATAAATGTCATTACCTGGTGATACAGAGAGATAGATAGAGGAAGAGAGAGATGGAAGGATTGTGAAGCATTTTAAATCAGCTGGTCCAATAGATAGAAAGGGTGGAGAAGGAATGGAGGGATGGCGGGAGGTAGAGAGGGATGGAGGGATGGAGGGAGGTACAGAGGGAGGGAGGTACAGAGAGGAGGGATGGAGGGAGGTACAGAGGGAGGGAAGTAGAGAGGGAGGGAGAGAGGAGGTACAAAGGGATGGAGGGAAGTAGAGAGGGATGGAGGGAGGTACAGAGGGGGGGAGGTGGAGAGGGATGGATGGAGGTAGAGAGGGATGGAGGGAGGTACGAAAGGATGGAGGGATGGATGGAGGTAGAGAGGGATGGAGGGAGGTACGGAAGGATGGAGGGATGGATGGAGGTAGAGAGGGATGGAGGGAGGTAGAGAGGGATGGAGGGAGGTACGGAAGGATGGAGGGATGGATGGAGGTATGGAGGGATGGATGGAGGTAGAGAGGGATGGAGGGAGGTACAGAGGGATGGAGGGATGGAAGGAGGTAGAGAGGGATGGAGGGAGGTACAGAGCAATGGAGGGATGGAGGGATGGATGGAGGTAGAGAGAGATGGAGGGAGGGAGAGAGGGATGTAGGGAGGTAGAGAGGGATGGAGGGAGGGAGAGAGGGATGGAGGGATGGATATAGAGGGTGGTGTTGGTGTCTCTTCCTGTCTGTTCACTGTCTGCCAGATGGACAACATCCTGTCCTGCTGCTGACTGGACTGGAGCCAGAGGAGATCCTCTTACACACACACACACACACACACACACACACACACACACACACACACACACACACACACACACACACACACACACACACACACACACACACACACACACACACACACACACACACCCACGCACACACACACACATACACATACACACACATACACATACACACACACACACACACACACACACACACACACACACACACACACACACACACACAGTACACACAGACACGGTACACACATACACACACACACACACACACACACACACACACACAGTACACACACACACGCACACACACACCACACACAACGCACAGTACACACACACACACAACGCACACGCAGGCACACATACACACACACACACACACACACACACACACACACACACACACACACACACACACACACACACACACACACACACACACACACACACCACACCACGCACACACACACACACACACACACATAAGATAACAGAAATCTGTTGGATATGCACGTGTGTGTATGTATGTGTATGTGTGTGTGTGTGTGTGTGTTTGTGTGTGTGTGTGTGTGTGTGTGTGCGCGTGTGTGTGTGTGTGTGTGTGTGTGTTGGATCTGCCATTGACGCTGCCTTCTCCCCTCAGGAGCAAGAAGAGGTTTCCAGCGAGAGTGCAAGGAGGCAGAGAAGTGCCAGCTGAGTTACGAGCGGCTGGACAATGACATCAACGCCACCAAATCAGAGGTGGAGAGGTACGCAAGTCCCGCCCACCTCTCTCACAGCAGCCAATGCCTGTGTGGCTGTCAATGTCTGTTCCCATGGAGACCAGTAAGCTATGTGGCTGTAATGAGAATCACGACGTGAGGCTTAAGAACTTCACAAACATTTGCAGAACCGTTAAATATACAGTACATCCTAAAATCCATTTTATTATGTTACAGCTATTCTCCAAAATGGATTAAATAAAAAAAAAATCTCAACATTTTACATACTATATATATTGACAAAGTGAAAAAAGGCTTTTTTAAATTTTTTGCAAATGTATTAAAAATAAAAATAAAATATCACATGTACATAAGTATTCACACCCTTTACTCAATACTTTGTTAAAGCACCTTTGGCAGCAATTACAGCCTCAAGTC
>JAPMUY010000122.1:0-14013 GCA_026901105.3 Galaxias olidus | reverse complement strand
CGCGGCGCCGGCGTTAAGCCTCATCCCCCCCCCTCTTCCCTCCTGTGTACGTTTCTTGACTTCACATCCCCAAGCACACGAGACAAAGACAGGGGTGCGGGATGTAGGGTCGGAGGGGGTTATTGGGGAGACAAAGGGTTTAACAAGTTGGCCCTACGCTCAAAAACAAAATGACGGGCCACAAAACAAATGTGGCATTACAACTTGGCATTAAAAGGGCCGACATTTACGGCTCATTTATATGACGTCCCTACCCTAGCTCATTGGCGGCCCCCATTACAACAGGTAGAGCGTGAGGGAGAGAGAGTGAGGGAGAGAGCGAGGCCCGGGCCCGGCTGTATACACTGGAGTGAACCTTTAACAGTCTGTGGGGGGGGGGGGGGGGGGCAAGGGGGTGTCGCCCCGTAGATGAATTAACACCTGGAGTAGTCAGTCATTGAACACAGAGGTGCTGAGAAAGGAGAACCCAGCCAAGGCGGCCATCTGGCCCTCATTTGCAGTGTCTGCCATTTAGAGGGGGGGCACGGGGAGGGTCTTCCCGGGGGCACGAGGGGGAGAAGAAAAAAGACAGGCATGGGCAGTTTCCCCAGCTATTTTTTTTTTTTTCCTTTTTACATTTTATAGGGGATGGTTTATGAGTGATGATGCTAGTTACACAGTTTTGGTTTCATACACAGTAGACCTGCTGAAGGGCATCGTCCCGCGGAAAAGGGGACGGATTTACGGTTAAATAATAACACTTTCAACTCCGGGTGGGACGGTCAGTTTGGGAACGGCGGCGGGGGGTCAATGATTAAAGGGTAACTGGTGCGCTTCGTGGTTAATGCGTGCTACGGGGTGGAACAGTCATGGTTGGGATCGTTTTTTTTTTCTTTTTCTAGTTTAGCCCGGGCCATTGGTTGCTATTAGTAACAACACAAAAAAACAATCACGAAACATTCCGTCAGCTGCGTACGTTTGACAGAAACACACGTGAACAACACGCCGGCGGGACGAGGTCTGTCCCCGAAAGGACGCGGCCGTGGAACAGAGGCCTCTGGGGACGAGCCAGGTCTGAGATAACAGCAGTGTGTGTGTGTGTGTGTGTGTGTGTGTGTGTGTGTGTGTGTGTAAAACAAGCAGCTCGCGCCGCGCCGCCTGGACAGCCGGTGTCCTGTCCCTTTAAACACGGCCCTGTGGGCTTAATGGATGCAGTCTAGAAGGTGCTAATGGATGGCAACCTGAAAAATGGCCTTATCTGAAAAGGTCCGGGACAGTTATAAATGAAATAATCGCACCAAGCGCATTAATCCATGTTCTAGCCTTAGGGGAGGACCTCAGCGCCACATTTGATCTGTGTGTGGGTGAGTGTGCGTGTGCGTGTGTGTGTGTGCGTGTTTGTGTGTGCGTGCGTGTATGTGTGCATGCGTGTGTGTGTGTCTGTGCGTATGTGTGTCTTTGTACTGCATATGCGCAAATGACTGCTCCTTCCTACACTCACCCCGTGTCTACTGTCTCACTCCTCGCTCTCTCTCTCTCTCTCTCTCTCTCTCTCTCTCTCTCTCTCTCTCTCTCTCTATCTTTCTCTTACTGCCAACAGCAAAGGTTCTTATTATTCCTTCTCACTGGGTTTTGAACAAGGCACCACAGCAGGGTAGCATGCGCCAGGGGAGACAAGGGAAAACAAAGAGCCAGAGATATACAGGGGACACAAAGAACGCCAGAGAGAGAGAGAGAGAGAGAGAGAGAGAGAGAGAGAGAGAGAGAGAGAGAGAGGGAGTGATCTGAGAGGGGAAGATGAAATGTATCTAAGACAGGGAATAAGTCAAGTGATACACGTTTGGCTCAAACCCAGCGTCTGAGTAATACCCTCAAGTGTTGTCGCACAAAACCCAATCAGGAGGCCAGAAGATAAAGCAGAGAGAAATAAAATACCTGATTACCTAACACCTTTGTGGATAGAAGTCTTGAGAAGGCCGAGACCCAGACTAATACCAGGTTATACCTAAGGTATAGAAACTCCCTATGATGAGTACTGTAGGATGAAACATACCTTAGCAGAGGGTGACACTTACGCAATATCAGCATCACATTACGGCTGTGCGGTGCCAGTTTTCTCAGTTTCTCACGCAAAAGCATTGCTGATGAAATGTGTTTATAATATTGCCCCTCCACTTTGCCAAACCAGTTGTCCTCTGTAACGTGACCTTTCCTGTTCGGTACGCTTCTTACATGTGCTTTGAAATGGGAAGCGTGTTTGATGCCTGTCACTACAATTTATAGATTTGTTTTTGATACATCCTAGATACTGTCGGATCCAATTCCAAGATCTACTGTCAAAGCCTTTACAAGGCAAAAGTTCAGTTTGAAAACAAAATATCCGTAACACACAGTTATCTTTGCATAGTTTACAACAAACTGCAGTACAGGTGCTGTATTGTGTCAGGGTACTAAAAACACATCATCGAATTCTAATCTTTCACAATAAGAGCCCTGCTTGGACACGAGTTTACCTCCAAAACTAGGACAGACTGAATGATGTGTCTACAATGCACGGGGGGCAACGGTACGAACCTCTGATTTTCAATCTGATGTTATCATATGCACTGATGGCTCTATCATTGTCTTGGGTGGGAAACACTTTCTATTACAATTTCCATGACATTAGCTCATGATAGGGGATGATTTCTGATGTGGAAATGCAATGGATAATTCATTCACCCTTTACCTTGTTGTGAGAGCAAATTGAATTATTGATCAATAAACGCACAAAATTGCTTCAATGATCTCACACCCCACGTGGGCCACAGCTGCATTAATTTCCCTCAGATAAAAAATGTTTTACAAACCTGACCAATAAACGGCTAGGTTGATACAGTTGAGACTACGATCTTTCCATTGATTGGCTGAGAGAGATTCAGTTACTACCACTCAGCAAATACCTTACTGAGCCGAATGAATCGATGTCCTTTCACTCCAACTGTGTCACATAGTTTACTTTTTAATTTTTTGTTTCGTACACATTTTGCATTCAGTAAGCTTTATTCATTGAAAAATTGAAAATGATAACCTCTGCAAATTTTAAATATATATCTATATCTATTGGTGTCTCTTGTCTGCATCTGAAATGACAATATGCAGTCATCACTGCCATCTTCTGAGCAAAAAAAGATTCAACATGATGTGCACAAATGTTGCACAGATATATCTGTCTTTGTATAGAATCCGATGTAATCAAATCCTATTTTAACTTCATTATAATTTTCATTCAGCCTATTGATGTATGTAAAAGATTTGAGATGTAATAGCTTAGCCCCATCTTTTCTCAAAGCCAACCGTATGGTGCACATATAAAAAATACTTACTAAAAGCAAGGTTGTGATAGAGCTGAACAAACATGGTTAAATCAGTGAAACAAACCACCTTTTTAAATAGCATGAGCCTTTTCTAAAATCCCATAGAAACACAATCATGTTTACCCAACGATCAAAGGCAGGAGAACCCCCCGCGGTGATTCGATGTTCTGTCCTCGGTCTCCTGTTACCAGATTTGTTTAGATTTGTTTTTGGAAGATGCAAAAAGATTTGTTTTGCTCGGCTTACAGTTCAAGGTTGACCGTCGATTAGTGTGTCTCCGTGTACAATACCCACTCAAACTTCTGAATGATCTCCTCGTGGCGTTACATCAAAAGAGAACGTCGTTGGGTTCGTTCATGAGTCCTCCTCGTTCCAGAGATATCGCACCAACTAAATAAGCAAAGTTCATTGCATTTCTGTTTCCCTAACCATTTTATTTCCCCCAAAAACATGGCAACCTTGAAGAAGCATGAAATCAAAACCTAAGGCAACCCATGTGAGGGACCTGTAGTTCTGCAGAAATAAATATTGTAAAAGGTATGATTGTACATAATTTTTTGCTAAATTGTGATAATATGGATCATACTTTCTCTGTGTAACACCATGGAATGAGTTCTACCCAGGCCAGTAAACTACAGTGTATCGTCCCTGTCTGTACTAAGAACATGACCACATGGTGGCAACAGAGTCCACTATTACCAGTTTAACAAAACTCAACTCCTCACTGGATGCTCTGTAGTAAGAGACAAGCAATTATGTTGAAAATACTAGATTGTGCAATCAAGGTTGATTGTGTCATCAAGGTTGTCGTTATGGTAACTCGATCAACTATCGCCATCCTGTGTGCCAAAACTCAAACCAGCAGCTGTCCGTGAATACGTTTTGCATTCTAAACCAGCTTGCTAAACCTCCTGCTAACCAAGCAATGCCTTTCCAAACAGGAGGTCCACTGACTCTCCGAAATGGAGATCATACATCATGCACTGCTGGATTAGACCTCTGGTAGGTCTATTAAGCTACTGAGAGTCTTACTGACACTACTATATTAAACCTGATCAATCGAGCTCTGGTCCTCCTCATTCTATCAACATACATCATATGGCAAGGGAAAATAATCCAGCACTGTCAACCCATGTCCACATAAAAACAAAATGAACTCCACTAAAAGCATTTTATTCACTGAGTTCTATGCAGCACTCTGAGCATGCGTGTATGTGTGTAATACCTCCACATATAAATGTCAGTCGAAGTCATGCATTTTGTACAATGCGAGGCAAGTTTTCCGTGTTGGAAATAAGGCCAGCTCCTGTAAGGCATGGCCGGGATCGGGAGAAAGCCCAACAGCGCCACCTCTTGGCAGCGACATGTCGTGTTCTTGCACCACCAGGGCACACCTGGCCATTTCACTTACACGGAGTGAGTAATGGTCGAAATCCCATTAGACTCGAGAGGCATTAATCATGCCATTATAGAGTAGAGCTCTCCAAGAGAGAGTGAGCGCTTTAGAAAACTAGTGGGATTCGGGGGGGGGGGGGGGGGGTGTAAGGATTGCAATAGTGAGAGTATTCCTCGTCATTCACCTCAGAGGAGTGCTACCTCTATTGTGTGTAACTTTGACTCACGCAGGAAATACATAATTAGCTTAATCTTCTTCTTGACAACCCTGACTTACAATATGGACTTGGCTCCTCGATTCAAACAGATATGTCTCTGTTGAGGTGAAACTGAAACGCTTTCCAATGTGTTCTCCACATGGAAGTTCAACTGACATTTATGCACGGAGATGTTACACACATACACACATACCCATAGTACAGTGAGAGACTGACTCTGCCATTACAAATCATGCCATGATCACGTCCATTAAATATAAAACTACCGTATAAAACTATGTACACGGCCCCATCATGGAGAGCACGTAACATACTGCAGTGTCGTTTCCAGAACCGTCCGCTCCTATCATGTCAAGCATTGCTCATCAATGCACCACGATGGATTTTATCAGAAAGCTAGCAGGACCATCTTCAACGACGAGGGCCGTTAAACCGCCACTGGTGGTCTAGGACCACTCTGGCAAATCCATTCTGTGCCCCCTGCCAAGGGCAAGTACACTTCAAGACTAATGGCAAAGCAGGGGGAAACACAGGAAATCCATTCCTGTCGAGGGGCAGAGACAAACAATTTCGCAGCTCGCGCATGCTCCTATTTCTTTAGACACGCTCGGTGTGTATCCAGGCCTCCTTTGCATTAGTTACTTCCTGGAGTTTGACAGTGGGGGACCTTAGCAACCGAGGCCCGGAATGCTCGTAGGGCGGTCGATCATGGCGTGTTCCGTGGTAAAGGCCATGTGTCACGGATCGCTGGCAAACGGTCACGATAAAGATTACGGCATTTAGAATACATTCCGAATGATCCTAAATGGCACGTTGCTTCGGAACGAGGGCTTAGAATGACATTGGAAACTGGTCTCTCTGTGCTGAGCACATTTAAATAAGCACATTCAAAATTGCTTTCGGCTCCGCTGGATTCGTTTTTTTTTAACCCCCCCCCCCCAAAAAAAAAATATTTCTTTTACATTAAACCTACACAACTCTAACTTTAGGTGTATATTTTATCCCACTTCATAAAAAAAACATTAGCATGGTCTTATGTCCTATGTGAACGTATAGTCAGTCAAAAGTTCAGGAATGAATGATGGCTTTGTGAAGGAGATTCAAATCACAGGCCGCTTCATTTGGATGCCGCAAAGCTCGAGATTCAAATTCTGGCTGTTGAACCCTGTCTTGACCTTTAAGAAGCCCTAGTCAGTCTCACGCAAAAAAAAATCTGTGCGAGGCCGGGGCTCGCTCGAGAGGCGAGAAGAAGTGAGGAGCCATCGCGAAACACCTTTTCTCCCTGGACGTTTTCCAATTAGGATGTGGCTGGCCAGCAGATCAGAGCTGAGATAATCCATGTGTTGGAAGGGCTGTCTATTAGAACGTACGCAGGGCGAAATATGTGAGCGAGCGCCAGCAGGAACGAGGGGGGGGGGGGGGGGGAGTAATGAGAGTGTCGGCGTGAGTGATAGGGAGAGAGAGCCGGCGTGAACGAGAGAAAGGAGGTAGGCGTGAAGCCGAAGGGAGCCGCCAAGGAGACAGGGGAAGGAAGTCCGGCCGTTGAGGAGGCAGGGAAGGAAGTCTGGCCGCACGTGTCTGCAGGGCAAGGGAGAGGCCGGGTGGGGGCCCCTGACGTCATTCCTATGTGAGCCTGTTGGATTGAGGTGCCGCGTCCTGCTGATTTTAATCCCAGCTGATTAGGGAACAGAGAGCAAGCGCCTGCTCAAGCACGGGGGGGGGGGGAGGGGGGGGTGAGAGAGAGGAGAGAGAGAGAGAGAGAGAGAGGGAGAGAGAGAGAGAGGGATGGAGAGCTAGAGAGAGGGAGAGAGGGAGAGAGAGGGGGAGAGAGAGAGAGAGGGATAGAGAAAGAGAAAGGGAGGGAGAGCTAGAGAGAGAGAGAGAGAGAGAGAGAGAGGAAAGAGAGAGCCTGAGCAGCAGGAGGGGAATATCGAGTGTTCCGTGTCGGGAGAGCACTAAGTACGACTAATTTATCCTCAGAAAGCGGAAGAGAGAGAGGGAGGAAAATCAAATCGTGTCCTTTTTTTTTTCTTTTTCTATGCACACCTCCCCCCTCTACCCTTCCCCTTGTGTGTCCTAAACCCGCTTCTCACCACACTTTGGCGGGCTACCACGGCTCAACCATGCCCACAAACGGAATTAGCAAAGCCCTGAAGCTGCAGTTTGGCCTCATCAACCACGAGAGCCGCTACCTCACGGCCGAGGCCTTCGGCTTCAAGGTGAACGCCTCGGCCGCCAGCATGAAGAAGAAGCAGATCTGGACGCTGGAGCAGGAGGACCAGGAGGGGCAGCAGGCGGTGTTCCTGCGCAGCCACCTGGGCCGCTACCTGTCCTCCGACAAGGACGGCAAGGTCAGCTGCGGGGCCGAGAAGCCCGACGCCGACTGTCGCTTCCTCATCGTGGCCCGGTCGGACGGCCGCTGGGCGCTGCAGTCCGAGTCGTACCAGCGCTACTTCGGCGGCTCGGCCGACTACCTGTCGTGCTTCGCCCAGGCCATCGGCGAGCCGGAGCTGTGGGCCGTCAACCTGTCGCTGCACCCGCAGGCCAGCCTGCTGAGCGTGGCCCGCAAGCGCTACGCCCACCTGTCGGCCGCGGAGGGGGAGATCTCGGTGGACAGCAACATCCCCTGGGGGGTGGACTCGCTGGTCACGCTGGTGTACGCGGAGGGCAAGTACAGCCTGAAGACGTGCGACGGGCGCTTCCTCAGCCAGGACGGCAAGCTGGTGGGGGAGAACGGCGCGGCGACGGCCTTCACCCTGGAGCTCAAGTCGGGCAAGCTGGCCTTCAAGGACTGCGACGGGAAGTACCTGACTCCCATGGGGCCCACGGGCACGCTGCGCTCGGGGCGGTGCTCCAAGCCGGGCAAGGACGAGCTGTTCGACCTGGAGGAGAGCCATCCCCAGGTGGTGTTTCAGGCGGCGAACAAACGATTTGTGTCCGTCAGGCAAGGTGAGCCGCGTGATGTGCCCTTTCGGCAAAAACGTTGTATATGTGTGTGTCTATGTGGACATATTGATATATGTCTATGTGTCGTCTGTGCGGTGAGATTTCTATATTTTCTTATACCTTGGGTTTGTCTATGTAAATGTATTCGTGTTTTTTGATGGTTCATTGGAGGGGATCTCTGATTGGTTGAGACCCAGGTGCCAGACATGGAGGGCTACATGCTGAACACTGATTGCCTGACAATACTTTGTTCATGTCACTGATTTGAAGAAATCATGTGCAACACTCCCCCTAAGATGGGCACCGGGAACCACATCCCTGTTTTGACAAGCAACAGTTTACAAACTTTCAATGAAACTAAACATAAAAAAGATCATTTCTGGTGTGGTACTTCAAAAAAAGTAATTATAGTACTTCAATCGCATGCATGTACCTAGTACCTCGAGAAAGTTCTGAGACATTTCACACCCAGTACATGCAAATAACATGCTGCTATTGGTATTTCCGTAAAGAAACGCCTTTCACTTGCAGTCAACACAAAATTGAGACGGGAGTGTTATATAATTGCAGACTCTCGTTTCATGTGAAATGATAAGACAGAGTCGTAGCACTTCTCCTTTGTCAAGTTTCGGAGAGTGGAAGGCAACTAGCAAAGCAAGGGAAACCACATCAAAGAGACGGACACATTTTTATTAGCCTGGCCACTTTGATGGGGTTAGATAACAGCTCCATGTATCCAAATCATAATGGAAGATTGTCACGGTGAACAGGACACACAGCCCTTCGAGTGGAGGACAAATTATACTTTGATATGTCTTAACATTTCCAAACGCGAAAACTCCTTTTTTTATGAGTAGGCAGCCACATGTAAGGAACATGATGTAGCACCTATAAAACAGTTCAAAATGCTGGTATAAAGGTTTCTGCACCTTTATTACTTAGTTACTAGGACAAGGGCACATTTAATTTCAACATGACAGAGGTTAGAGGGGCAACGTTTGCCAAAAAGAATGCTACAAAGTGAAATGGCCACTCGAGGGACACGTGTGAGGCACAGCGCAGCGAGAGCCGTGCCTCTGCTCCCCTCATGCCACACCCGGTCGGTCAGTGGTTGAGGGGCATTCAGGGGTAATCGTCGTAATGGGTTTTGTCATTTCCAATGCGTGTCCATCCGAGATTAAAAGCAGAATGTCTATGACTCTTGGGATGTCACTTAATTAGCAGCAATAAGCGTCAGGGTGGCTGATATTCTTAGCGCCGCACTGGCTCTCCAGGTTTGCCCCCTAGAGTGAAAGTTCTCTGCCTGAACAAGTGGTATGGAAATGGGCCTAGGCTCCTTAATGGCGACCTGGTCAGGTCTAGCCTGGTGAGACGGTCAACTGCCTGGTCAACTACCTACGCACGGTTTTGTGAAAGGTTCACAATTCCATCCCAAGCGTTTGAGTCGTTCCGTCCGAAGGTCACAGACCGTAACATCCCTGCAACGCGCGCGTTTCCGACGCGTCCCGTTCGAGCGCTCTGAATTGCGTTGGTGTTTTTTTTTTTTTTTACCTCCCAGCGTTGTCGCTGCCTCTCTCTCTCTCGTGTGTGTGTGTGTGTGTGTGTGTGTGTGTGTGTGTGTGTGTGTGCTAGGAGCAAAGGCCTCAAAGCTGCTTAGCAGGACCCTGTGGCGCAGATTTGCATTTCACCACCGAGAGAATTACAGCAAGCGAATGAGCAGGACTGGGTGGAGGGGTGGGTCCGTGGGGGATTAGAGTGGTAACAGGCTTAACAGAAAGGTGGAGGGATATTTGCGTGGTGCCTAATTTGAACTTCAGCAAGACACTGTCTTTATGTAGCGTTTTATTTCTCACACAGAGTCCACCCCAGCAAGAATCGAGATATTTACTTTTCTGATATACGCACGTGCGTACATATACAGCAAGGGGAGCATGGATGCCTGCATGAGTAAATGGATTGAACGATAAATAACTGTGTTAGACATTGGCCCTTGAATCCTTCACATTTGTGTGTTTATGCCTTTGGTGCTCTGTAGTCTCGAGAGAACTTTAACATACGGCTGCCTGCATACGTGCTGCATGAATCATGTGAAAAAACTTTTAGTCCTGATACAGGTTGGTATAGTCAAACTAACATCCGAGGCCAATGGCTTGAAGAGAATCTGTGCACCATCTAGGACTGCTGACATGATTGCAGGCCTTTGGATTGAAAGTTGAGAAAAACAATGATTAGGTTTTCAATACACATCTATTGTTTTGAAAAACGTACTCTGTTCAGAACCACACTGTGCAATACTTAAAAAATAAGCAGCATGCGCGTACCGTGCCAACGGTCGTTGCATGCTGTATTGGCCCCTTTCTTTGCAGGTGAGCAATTTCTTGGGAATACATATACAAGTGCATTTACCTATCTATCTGAAGAACATATTCTGTAGTCTGTGGATGTACATGGTTCAATCAAATTCAATTCCAATCCTCCACCGAGTGTCTGAATATTTCTCAGGGGGGATACTGTGTATCTATAGCGCACAGAGTGGAAAAGGCCATTACACGAGGGCTCAAGAGGGTCCATGTGTATAGTCGCCAACACGTCACGTAGACCTACTTTATCGAGGTAATATCTAACCATGTTCGAATCGTGCCCCGCCAACATGTACGTGTCCAAGCCTCTCTGCTGGAGCTCCTGGAGGTGCTATTCAGGGTGCCACGTTCTGTGTGGCGCGAGAGAGGGATAAAGCAAGCGGGATAGGAGCGACGTGCAAATGACTGGCTCATCAGCCCAGCGGGACACCTCGTGGCTGAGGCGGGCGCCGAGGTCGACCTGCTGTGCACTCGGCCGGGTCCAGGTGCCACAGCATTCGAAGTGGCAACAGTCCTGGGCGAGGGGGGGGGGGGGGGCAAACTGAGTCATCTAGACGCCAAACCAATGGCTCATTATAGACCTGATTCTTTGCCCATGATGACCACAATCCAGTTCCGAAGCTAAGCAATGCCTGATTAAACCTAGGATAGACTGAGTCATAGAGATGCATTTATATAAAGTCATATTTTGCATAGTGAACTGCGGGGAGACCTTGAATTATATGCATTTTGCAATTCTCACAAAAGGAAAGAAGGCTGCTTGCAAATAGGTTTTGTAAACAGCACAAATTAATAAGACTGAACGTACGCTACCGGTGCCCTTGTATGTTATCCATTGCGATACCAACATTACACTTTTCTGTGTGACTTCTTTATGACTCGACGATAGAAACTGTTACCTGACAGGTACCCCCTCCTGTGTCTCCTGGCCCTTCTTGCCATTTGCGCGTCCTCTTGTACTCTCAGGGGTGAGCATCTCAGCCAACCAGGACGTGGAGACAGACATGGAGACGTTCCAGATGGAGATTGACAAGGAGACAAAGAAGTGCATGTTCAGGACCAACGGAGGCACCTACTGGACGCTGGTGACTCACGGAGGGATCCAATCTACAGCCACAGAAGTGTGAGCAGTTTTTTGTCCCTTTTATCTTGACATGCGGCCACCCGACCGAGGTGTGTAACCTTGTGTAACCTTGCCTTTTTTCTGCCCCTCTCACCCCCCTATTCACGTCCTGTCACTGTGATCCCCCTCTCGACTCACAGAGAGAGCAACACAATGTTTGAGATTGAATGGCTGGGCCGGAGAGTGGCTCTCAAGGCAAGCAACGGGAAGTACGTCTCCACAAAGAAGAACGGGCAGCTGGCCGCCGTCAGCGATGCCGTGGGTAAGGGTTCTAAAAGGCTCATCTCAGTTCGTCGACCTTCGTGGGCTTTCGGAGATTCTCGATTGCCCGCGTACAGCGTGACCAAAAAGCCCACGGTCGCGGTGTTTCGAATGAGATAGAATGACTACTGATTCCGGTTCGACCATGTTCTTGTTTTGCATCCAGGCGAGGACGAGTTGTTCCTCATGAAGCTCATCAACCGGCCCATGCTGATTCTGCGGGGAGAAAACGGGTATGTCTGTCACCACAAGAACTCCAACATGCTGGATTCCAACCGATCTGTCTACGATATCTTCACCGTGCTCTTCAGCGACGGCGCCTACCACATAAAGAGTCAGTGGGAGTATCCGTGTGTGTGTGTGTTAGTTAAGGTGTGGGTGCCTGCGTGTGCGTGCGTGTGTGTGTGTGTGTGTGTGTGTCTACATCAACTGAAAATGTCATGATGTCATTGCAGTAGATTTTTCCACAACAGCCTAAACCTTGAGATTTAAATGTGTACGATACGGCACAATGTAATTGCCTTAGGCCTTCTACTCTTTAATGCGTTCCTAACAGGCTTTTTCACTAGCAGGTGCTGGTGGGAAGTTCTGGTACGTCTCCAGCAGTGGCCTGGTGTGCTCCGACGGAGACAACCCCGAAGACTTCTTCTTCGAATTCCTGGAGCATGAGCGCGTGGGCATCAAGGGCACAAATGGCAAGTATCTACGCGGGGATCAGGGGGGCACGCTGAAAGGTGACGCGGTCAACGTTGACCTGTCATCTCTGTGGGAGTACTGACCCCCCTGCACGACCCTCTAGATAGAGAGGAGGAGGAGGAGGCAGAGGAGGAGGAGAGGAGAAGCCGACAGCCCGCACCCATGATGGCAGCTCAGCCTATAAAGACACAAGGACTGTCTGGAGAACAATTGTTCGGATTCTAGCTGCCAGTTGCCCTTTTTTTTTTTTTTTGGGGGTTTGTTATTGTTTTCTTTTATGGGGAAGAAGTGAAATATTTCGTAGATTATTTATGCTTTTTTCTTGTCAAAAATATGTGGGGGGGTTTTTTCAAGTGACATTGCCAAGATCAGAGAGTAGTCACCAACAACTAATGGCTTTGAATTCTTACTGTAAAGAATGCATGAATTAGATTAGGGGAGATGCCATCATTATGCAGCCTTTTAGCACAATAATTGCCCAAGTTCAGTGTAGGTCCAGGTAATGATAGAGGCTTTGGTGAATGCCTACATTGAACAGTGTGTGAATTCTGTTCTGTGTGTGATTCAACAACTCAATCACAGCTCTAATTAGCTTGCATTACTTTCCGCAGGAAACATTCGATGATTGACTGCTATGATTAACGTCAATTACTGTATATTTTAAGGTCATGCTCCATATTCTTGAAATACTGCTGGAGTTCATTTCAGGTTTTTTTTTGTTTTGTTTTCATTCTTCAAATCTCTGATTGAACTTTGCCCCTCACTTTGTCTACACATACATGACTTAAGGCTACTGAAGTATAACATGACCTTTTCATACTATACATAGCCTGACTAAGAAAGCAATATGGAACAACAGCTTGTTTGCATTCAAAAGGTATCAAACTTTGTCTCAAAGCCCAATGCATTTATTATATTCATGGCTCCATTAAATACAGATTAAAAGGTATGGGATTGTAAATCACATCCGAGTATTCTTATAATGTGTCAAACAGCACTATACAGTACCAGTCAAAGGTTTGAACACACTTTCCTATTCAAGTGAATGGGAAAGTGTGTCCAAACTTTTGACTGGTACTACAGTATATAGGACAATATTTATAGGGGGCAAGCAAGAGTGCAAAGGGGTAAGCACTGCAGGAATATTCAATTCAAAGACTTCAAGTCAGGCCAAAATGAGCGGTTGTAAAATCCTTACGACTTTGTCGTGTGAAAACCTGGCATGATCTTACTTGATGTCCTACACTTTGCAAGGGGCCTTACAGAATGCTGCACAGTTTTTTGTCCTATGGTGGCCTCCTTGTCTCGTGTAGAACTCTCGATTTTCTTCTGGACCATGTGCAGTGATGGAGTTACGTTGTAAATATGTGGTGAAATTAAAGCGGTACTGATTCAACTAATATTAGACTTTTACATATAAACGATGTCTATGTGTTTTGGCTAGGCTGTATGTGGCAGGAAATTCACGCTAACTTTGATTTCTTTTCCAATGGAAGACTGTGTTTTGCTGCAAACGAAAAGAGAAACGTGTTTGTGTTTTCTCTTTTCTCTTTGATGTTGATAGAGAATGATCAAAGAAGGCCATGTCTTATAAGATTTCCTCATATTTTGTATCATTAAAATAAGACTCTGCTATCACACTTTAGAATAAAGTACAGTAAATTCATGTCAGTAGATGT